>JAWPHD010008415.1:0-115435 GCA_037043455.1 Cyrtodaria siliqua
TTCGCTTCTGCCCAAGAACTACATGTCCCTTCTTGGTGAATCTTTGTCAAAATAATGTACTTATCTTGTAGTTGTGCCTTGCAATTTTTTTGGGGTCGCGGCGACATTCAATATGGCCGCCAGTGAATATCTAAGAAATACCTTGTTCACGCTTCTCTTCCTAAAGGTTTCCAGTCTGATAATGATGAAACTTCGCCAAATAATGTGCGTATGGGTGGGACGTGGGGGCAGACGAATGTATACACGTGAAGATGATACATAGCTCAGACCTAACTATTCAGTGTCGGGCGTAACGCAGTACCCGTCTTGCACGCACATACAGATACGCGAAACCATTATTAGGGGCTTTCCACCTTCCAGTGGAAAGACCTATTGTTGTTGTTCGGCTAAGATTTTGACTTTATTCTTCTCACCGCCACTTTTTCATAGTAAGACTGGGTCGCACGGCCTCTAAAGTTTACACAGTGAGTAGAGCTCATTCTGAATAGTGCCGCGAAGCTTTTGGGGTCATGACGTCAACCAAGATGGCGCGCCAGTGACGTCATGAT
Organism: Cyrtodaria siliqua; assembly: GCA_037043455.1. Taxonomy (NCBI): domain Eukaryota; kingdom Metazoa; phylum Mollusca; class Bivalvia; order Adapedonta; family Hiatellidae; genus Cyrtodaria; species Cyrtodaria siliqua. Next base: position 549 of record JAWPHD010008415.1, read on the forward strand.
GAAAATCTTGTTCGCGGCTAGGATTCTCAGACATTTATGGTCGGATTTGAATGAAACTTTCACAGATTGTAAAGGTCATGGGTCTAGTTTGTGCAAGGAAGGTCATGCGGGGTCATGACGTCATAACGTGATGGCGTCAGAGTACGCCATGACGCTTAAAAACTGGAAAAAAATCGTCAAAAATACAATTTTGCATGACCATTTTGAAACTTTAGCACAATCATGTGTTTCATCATCTTCTATTCGATCGTGTGAACAATATTTGGATGACGTCATCAAATATGGCGGCCATAGTGGTTTAATTTTAAACAGGCTAAAATAGAAACTTCTAAGTATATTTCGAAAACGCGAACCATCTAGCGCCAACAATGCCCTCATATATGTGCCACTATGTGACCTTGACCAAGTCTGGAAAATCAGGTCACCAGGTCAAAGGTCAAGGTCATAGGTAAGGCGATAGGTGTAAACACCAATAAACCATCTCTTATAATCTGCAGGTAACGGTTGAAATTGTTATCAAGAACATATGTACCATTTGTAAGGCCTTTCAATTTACTTTCAAAAATAAAGTCCACTCAAAACGCAACGTTGGTAAATTGTTGCCATAGGAACCAAAAATAGCGATGACGTCAATGACGTAAAATTTGAAAAATTGACGTAGACATGTAAAATTTGTCAGCTTTGTAGAACATATGATTGCAAATACGAACGGGAAGTTTATTTTTAGCTGACGTCATTAATGACGTCACAGTAACGTAGAAACGAAAGAAGATTAAAATCGCTTCTGCCCAAGAACTACATGTCCCTTCTTGGTGAATCTTTGTCAAAATAATGTACTTATCTTGTAGTTGTGCCTTGCAATTTTTTGGGTTCGCGGCGACATTCAATATGGCCCGCCAGTGAATATCTAAGAAATACCTTGTTCACGCTTCTCTTCCTAAAGGTTCCAGTCTGATAATGATGAAACTTCGCCAAATAATGTGCGTATGGGTGGGACGTGGGGCAGACGAATGTATACACGTGAGATGATATACATAGCTCAGACCTAACTATTCAGTGTCGGGCGTAACGCAGTACCCGTCTTGCACGCACATACAGATACGCGAAACCATTATTAGGGCTTTCCAACTTCCAGTGGAAAGACCTATTGTTGTTGTTCGGCAAGATTTTTGACTTTATTCTTCTCACGCGCCACTTTTCATAGTAAGACTGGTCGCACGGGCGCTCTAAAGTTTACACAGTGATAGAGCTCATTCTAGAATAGTGCCGCGAAGCTTTTGGTGGGTCATGACGTCAACCAAGGATGGCCGCCAGTGACGTCATGATGAAAATCTTGTTCGCGCTAGAATCTCAGGACATTTATTGGTCGATTTGAATGAAACTTTCACAGATTGTAAAGGTCATGGTCTAGTTGTGCAAGAAGGTCATGCGGGGTCATGACGTCATAACGTGATGGGCGTCAGAGACGCCAGACGCTTAAAAACTGGAAAAAATCGTCAAGAAATACAATTATTGCATGACCATTTTTGAAACTTCAGCCACAATCATGTTTTCATCATCTTCTATCGATCGTGTGAACAATATTTGGTGACGTCATTCAAATATGGCGGCGCATTAGTGGTTTAGATGGTTTTTAAACAGGCTAAAATAGAAACTTCTAAGTATATTTCGAAAACCGAACCATCTTAGCGCCAACAATGCCTCTCATATATGTGCACTATGTGACCTTGACCAAGTCTTGGGAAAATCAGGTCACCAGGTCAAAGGGTCAAGGTCATAGGTAAGCGATAGGTGTAAACACCAATAACCACCTATTCTCCTTTCTGCTCATGTTGTAGATAGGGCATTTTCCTCATTGTGAGATAACTTCTATCGTACAATGACAATGTGACTTAGTGACGTCATGACGGTTAGCGTCGACGTTGCGTTATTCTGGCGTTAAATCATGCAAAGTCATTGATTTTATGCGGTAGAGTAAACAATATAATGGGGAGAAAAAGTAGATCCATCATGAGTGGATCCATATGAGAGTATAGGGAAATCGTCAGCCCTCGGGATCGAGTAATTGGCAACCAGGCACGTCGGCAGAGCCTCGTCGCCTGGGTTACAATTCTTGACCCTCTGTGAGGGTGAGATTTCCTATCTCACATGGATACTCTTGATGGATTCTTATAATCTCAGTAACGGTTGAAATTTGTTATTCAAGAACATATGTAACATTTGTAAGGCCTTTGCAATTTACTTTTCAAAAATAAAGTCCACTCAAAACGCAACGTTGGTAATATTGTTGCCATATAGGAAGCCAAAATACGATGACGTCAATGACGTAAAATTTGAAAAAATTGACGTAGAACATGTAAAAATTTGTCAGCTTTGTAGAACATATGATTGCAAATACGAACGGGGAAGTTTATTTTTAGCTGACGTCATTAAGTGACGTCACAGTAACAGTAGAAACGAAAGAAGATTAAAGATCGCTTCTGCCCAAGAACTACATGTCTCCTTTCTTGGTGAATCTTTGTCAAAATAATGTACTTATCTTGTAGTTGTGCCTTGCAATTTTTTGGGGTGTCGGCGGCGACATTCATATATGGCCGCCAGGTGAATATCTAAGTAAATACCTTGTTCACGCTTCTCTTCCTAAAGGTTTTCCAGTCTGATAATGATGAAACTTCGCCAAATAATGTGCGTATGGGTGGGACGTGGGGCAGACGAATGTATACACAGTGAAGATGATACATAGTTCTCAGACCTAACTATTCAGTGTCGGGCGTAACGCAGTACCCGTCTTGCACGCACATACAGATACGCAGAAACCATTATTAGGGCTTTCCACTCTCCAGTGGAAAGACCTATTGTTGTTGGTTCGGCAAGATTTTGACTTTATTCTTCTCACCGCCACTTTTCAATAGTAAGACTGGTCGCACGGCCTCTAAATTGTTTTTGCTTAGGTGATAGTGAGAGAGCTGCATTCTGGAATAGTGCCGCGAAGCTTTTGGGGTCATTGACGTCAACCAAGATGGCCGCCATTGACGTCATGATGAAAAATCTTGTTCGCGCTAAGATCTCAGACATTTATGGTCGGATTTGAATGAAACTTTTCACAGATTGTAAAGGTCATGGTCTAGTTGTGCAAGAAGGTCATGCGGGGGTCATGACGTCATAACGTGATGGCGTCAGAGACGCCAGACGCTTAAAAACTGGAAAAAATCGTCAAAATACAATTATTGCATGACCATTTTGAAACTTCAGCCACAATCATGTTTTCATCATCTTCTATCGATCGTGTGTACAATATTTGGATGACGTCATCAAATATGGCGGCCATTAGTGGTTTAATTTTAAACAGGCTAAAATAGAAACTTCTAAGTATATTTCGAAAACCGAACCATCTAGCGCCAACAATGCCCTCATATATGTCCACTATGTGACCTTGACTGACTGATGTGTGCTGGGAAAATCAGGTCACCAGGTCAAAGGTGCAAAGGTCATATGGTAAGCGATAGGTGTAGAACACCAATAACCACCTATCATCTCAGTAACGTTGATATGTCGTTCATGAACGATATGGTATTCCTATTTGTTAGGATTTGCTAGTTACTTTTTAGGTCGAATAATAAGAGTATTAAGTTGAAAGACCGATCGTTGGTAAATCTGTTGCATAAGGAACAGTATAATACGTTAATGACGGTATATTAAAAAAATGGACGTAAGACGTAAAATTTTCCTCATGGTATAATATTGAAATCTATTGAAATTCTATCAAGTGTTACTTATGACGTCATTACTGAATAGATAGTTCGTGTTAAGTTGAGGTATTTGTTATGTATATGTAAATTGTAAGTCGTTTTAGAGTTTACTTTATAGAGTGTTGATTGAGAGGATGAAAGTTATATTATAGAATGTGTTTGGATTATGAGGATAGTAATGTGTTTAATCGCATGTTGGGTGATGAGGGATATTGTTGCTAGGTCCAAGGTATCGGGTTGTACGAGTTGTGTAGGGTCGGCTTCTGCCCGTGAGACGGAAGTTGGGCCCTTCTGGTGTTGTATGAGTGTGGGTTTAGGAGTATTGTGGTCTTGGAAGGGTGGTGGTTGAGGGGGGATGGCAGTTTGTCGGGATAGTCTGCTGTGTATGTTAGATTAAGTTAGTGATTGGAGTAGGTTTGATGGTATGAGGGAGTGTATAGATGTCATTGTGTTATGGTGGTAGGGATTCAGATGTTAGTTTTATGGGGGGTGGGAATTGGAGTATTTGGGAGGGAGATAATATTAGGGAGGGATGTTTAAGGAGATTGGTGTAGTAGGTTTGTAAGTTTGTTTGGGTAATTGGTGTTGATATAGATGTTTGTGATTTAGGGGTGGGATTTGAAAAGTGTATATGTGGGTCTTTGAGTGGAGAATGTTTGATGGAGTGTGTGGGGGGGGAGGGGATGTTTAGATTATTGTTGATTGTGATTTATGTATATGGGTAGGATTTATGTATGGGATGTTTGTAATTGAAAATTATGTTTAGGGGTTGTAATGTAGAGGTGTTTAGTTTTGTGTTTTGTATTGGTGGGGGTATGGTATTGGGGGGTTTAGGGTAGTTTGATGTGGGGATGAGGGGAGGTTGTGGAGGTGATTGGTGGTTTTTGTGGGGGGTAGATGTTTGTGGAGGATGTGGGTGGGTTGGGGTTTTTGAGTGTTTTTGTAGTTGTTGTTGGTTTGTGGGGAGTGGTTTTAGGGTTTGTTAGTGTTTGTAGGTGGGGGAAATGATGTGTGTTTTGTGGTTTGTTATTGTGGTGTTTGGTATTTGTTTTGATTGGATGGGTTTGTGTGGGTTTATTTGTTAATAAGTGGGGAGAATTGGGGAGGGTGTTGGTTGTTTGGGAATGTTGGGGTTTTTTGTGTGTGGTTGGTATGGTAGGTGGTATGTTGGTTGGTTGATTGGATGTGTTGTGGGTTGTATTGATGGGTGGGTTGGATTTGTTTTGTGTTGTTGGTTTTGGTTGTTATGTGGTGATTTGTGTGTGTTTGTGATATGATAATTGGATTATTGGAGATTAGAGGGTATTGGATTACAGAGGTTGAATTGAGATTTGTGTAGAGGTGTGTGTTGTGTTGTTAGGTTGGGTGATTTATGTGGTAATGGGTGGTTAGGGAGTTAGGGGATTGTTTGAATGTGGTTTTGGTGTGGGGTTGGTTTTTTGTTTGTTTGTGGTTTGTTTTGGTTGGTGTTGTGTTTTGGGGGTTTGGGTTGGTTTGTGGTTTGTTTTTGGTGGGTGGTGTGTTTGTTGGTGATTGTTGTTTTTTTGTTTGTGGTGTGTTGTGTTTTGTTTTTTGTTTGGTTGGTGTTGTGGGTTTTTGTTGGGGGTTGGGTGGAGTTGGTGGGGGGGGTTGGTGGTGTGAGGAGTTGGGATGTTGTGGAAGTATGGTTGTGAGTTGTTTGTAAGGGATAGGTGAGGAAGTTGGATGTGTGTTGTTTAGGGAGAATTTTTGTTGTGGGTAGAGTTATTTTGTGTTAGGTTTTGTATGTAGATTAGTTAGTGGTGGAGGGAGTTAATGTAAAGGTGGATATATTTATTGTAAGTTATGGTGGTAGTTTTTTGGTTTTTAGTGGTGGGGAATTGGTGGGTAGGTGAGGAGATAGGAAGAGGGGATGTGGTTTGGGAGGTAGAAGAGGGTTGGGTGTATTATGGTGTTAGATGTTGTGGGAAGGAGTTATGGGATGTAGATTAATTTGAAGAATGGTAGGATGTGTTTTGAGGAGAGGGAGTTGAGGATTATGGGTGGAGGGGTTGTTTAGGGGATATGTGGTTTGATTGGGGGTGTGGGGAGTTTGTTGTAGATGTAGATGTTAGTGTGGATTGTGTATGTAGGTTTTGGTTTTTTGTGTGTTTGTTGTTGGTGGTGATGGTTTGGGGGTTGGTGTTATTTGTTGGGGGATGTTGTGAGGGTTGTGGTTGTGGGGTGGTTGATTGTGTTTGGGGGGTGGGTTGGGGTGTTGTTGGAGTTGTTTGGGGGGTTTTTTTGTTTGGTGGTTTTTTTAAAGTTGGGAGTGATGGTGATTGATTTGATGAGTGTAGTGTGTAGGGTTTGGTTGTGGTTTGTGGTTTATTGATTTGATTATGTGTGTTGTGGTTGGGTTGTGTAGTTTGTGTGGGTGTTGGGGGATGTTGTGGTAGGGTGTTGGTGGGGTGGGTGGGTTTGTGGTTGTTTGGGTGGTGTGTGTAGGTGGGGTTGTTTGTTGGTGTTGTGGGTTATGTTGGTTGTTTGTGTGTTTGTTGTGTGTTGGTTTTTTGTTGTGGATGTGTTGTTGTGGTGTTTTGTGTTGGGTTGTGTGTTGTTGGGGGGTGTTTGTGTGTTTTGTTGTTTGGGGTTTGGGGGTTGTGGGGGTTGGGTTGTGTGGTTGGGGGTTGTGTTGTGTGGTGGGGGGGGGTTGGTTTGTGGTGGTTTGTGGGGGGGTTGTGGGGTGGTGTTGTGTTGGTTGGGGTTGGGGGGGTTGGTTTTGGTTTTTGGGGTTGGTTGTGTGGGTTTTGGTTGGGGTGTTGGGGGTTGGTGTGTGTGTTTTGGGTTAGGGGTTGTAGGGGGGTGTGGGTGTTGTTGGTGTGTGGGTGGGGTTGGGGTTGTTGGGGTTTTTGGTTGGGGTTGTGTGGGTGTTTGGTGTGTGGGTTGTTGGTTGGGGGGGGTTGGTGGTGGTGGTTGGTGTGGGGTGGGGTTGTGTTTGTGGGTTGTGGTGTGTGGGTGGTTTTGGGGTGTTGTGGTTTGGTTTGTGTTTGTTGTTGGGTTGTTGGGGGGGGTTTTGGTGGTTGGTGTTGGGGGGGGGTTGTGGGGGGTGGGGTGGGTGTGTGTTTGGTGGGTGGTTGTGTTTTTTGTGGTTGTTTTTGTTTGGTGGGTGGGTGTTGTGGGAGGTGGGGGAGTTTGTGTTTGGGGGTTGTTTGTTTTGGGTTGGGTGGTTGTGTGTGGTTTGTGGGGTGGTGGGTGTGGGGGGGTTGGGGTTGTTGGGGGTGGTGTGTTTTGGTTTTGGGTGGTGTTGGGTTGTGGGTTTGGTGGTTTTGTGGTGGGTGGGGGGTTGGGTGGGTGGGTTGGGTTGGGGTGTGTTGGGTTGGTGTTGGGGGTTTTGTTTGGTGGTGTTGGGGTTGTGTGGGGTGTTGGGGGGGGGGGTGTGGTGGGTGGGTTTTGGTGTGTGTGGTGGTGGAGTTGGTTGGTGGTTTGGGGGGTTTGGTTGGTTGGTTGTGTGGTGGTGTTTGTGTTTGTTGTTGTGTGTGTGGGGTTTTTTGGTGTGTGGGGGGGGGTGTGGGGGTGGGGGTTGGTGGTGGTTTGGTGTTTGGTGGTTGGGGGGGGTTTGTGTGGTGTGGTTTGGGTGTTGGGTTGGGGGTTGTTTGGGTGTTTGGGTGTGGGTGGGGTGGGGTTGGGGGGTGTGTGTGTGTTTTGGGTTGTTTGGTGTGGTGGGTTTGTTGTTTTTGTTGGTGGTTGTGGTGTGGGTTTGTGGGTGGTTGGGTTGTGGTTTGGGGGGGTGGTGTGGTTGTTGGGGGGTGTTGGTGTTTGTGGGGGGGGTGGTTGGTTGTTTTTTTGTGGATTGTGGGTTTGGGGGTTGTGTTGGGTTGTGGGGGTGTGGGTTGGTTGGGGTTGGTTGGGTGGGGTGGGGTTTGGTGTGGGGTGTGGGGTTTTGTGGTTGGGTTGTTGTTGTGTGTTGGGTTGTGGGGTGTGTTTGGTTGGGGTTTGTTGTGGGGTGGGTGTTGGTTTTGTGTGGGGGTTTTTGTGTGGTGTGGTGGTGGTTTGTTTTTGGTGGGTGGTGGGGTGTGGGTGGTGTGGTTGGTGGGGTTGGTGGGGTTGGGGGGGTTGGTTGGGGGGGGGTGGGTGGGGTTTGTTGGGGTGTTTTGGTTTGTTGTTGGTGTTGTTTGGTGTGTGGGGGGGTGGTTTGGGGTTTTTTGGTGTGGGTGGTTGGGTTGTGGTGGGTGGGGTTGTGGTGGGGGGGGTGTGGTTGGTGTTTTGGGGTGGTTGTGGGGTGGTGTTTGTGGGGGTTTTGGTGTTTTGGGTTGGGGGTGTGGGTTTGGGGGTGTGTGTGGTTGTGGTGGGTGGTTGGGGTGTTTTGGGGGTGTGGTTGGGTTGGGGTGTTGGGTGGGGTTTGTGGGGGGTTTTTGGTTTGGTTGGTGGGTGGGAGTTTTTGGTGGGTTGGTTGTTGGGGTTGTGTTTGTGGGGGTGTTTGGTTGTTTTGTGTTTTTTTTTTGGGTTTGTTTGTGGGTGGGAGGGTTTGGATGTAGTTTGGTTGGGTGGTAGGGTTGGGTAGATGGGGGGTGGGGGAAATGTTTGGGTGGTTTGGGTGCGTTTGTTTGGTGGCGTTTGGGTTTTCGGGGTTTTTCGTTGTAGCGTTTTGTTTGAGGGTTGTGGGAGTGTTACTGTGTTGATTGTTACCTTTCCTGTTTTGCTTGTCGGGGGATTACATCTTGGTCTTGCTTTTGGGATGGATGGGGTAGAGGTTTATTGTGGGTTATGTTAGGTTTGTTTGGTGGGTTTATGTGTGTTGGGGGTGTTGGGGGGGATGTAGGTTGTGGAGTGGGGTAGGGGTTTGGTGTATAGGTGGGGTATGGGGGGGGTGGGAGGCTTCTTGTTGTTCGTGTCATTGTCTATGATGTTGTGGTAGTGTTTATGTGGGTTGTTGGGTTTTGGTTGTTTGTTGTGGTCGGGTTGTGGGGAATGGTGCCTTGTTGGAAGAGTAGAGGGTGAGTTGATAGGTGTTAGTGTTAATGTAGGTTGATATTCAGGTTATGGTAGGTTTTTCGATTCTTTGGTATTGAGGTTGGGTTGGTTTGAATTATTGTTGGTGTTGAGTTTTTTGGGATGTATGATTAAGTTATGAGGGGTATTGTAAATTTTTTGAGGAATAGTGGAATTTGTTGTGTTAGGGGTTAGGTGGTAAGGACTTATGAGGTATGTGTTTTGCGCTGTTTCTGTTTGGGATTTTGGGAGGGTTATTATTTTTTCGAGGGAATAGTTGTTTATTGTTGTTGGGGGTAGGTGAGCGTGGTATTAGTAGTGTAGGTTAAATTTTAGTGTGGTGGAGTGAGTGGTATGGAGGTTAGGTGTTTGGGAGAGGAGATGTTGAATATTTTAATATGGTGGGATTGGGATGATGTTGATTAGTTTATGGTTTTGGTTAGTTTGTGGGAGGTGGTTATGAGAATGTGGTTGGAGGAAATAAATTTTTTGGGATTATATTAGTATTTGGTGTATGGTGGGTTTGTCGATTTTGTATAGTTTGTTTGATTTAGTGGAGATTTTTAGTGGGGTTTGAGGGAGGGAGGGTAGGGGAGGTTAGGTTAGATGTGTTGGTATGATAGTTGTTGTATTAGCGAATCATGGAGTGGATCTATGTAGGCTAGTAATTTACTACTTGTCTATCGGTAGTCAGATTTGTTCAAATTTTACGTCATTGTGTCATCGTATTTGGTTGTTTCCTATGGCAACAATTTACAGACGTTGCGTTTTGAGTGGACTTTATTTTTGAAAAGTAAATTGAAAGGCCTTACAAATGGTACATATGTTCTTGATAACAATTTCAAACCGTTACTGAGATTATAAGAATCCATCATGAGTATCCATTGTGAGATAGGGAAATCTCACACCGAGGGTCAGAATTGTAACCAGGGACGAGGCTCTGGCCGAGTGCCTGGTTGCAATTCTGATCCTCGAGGGTGAGATTTCCCTATCTCATATGGATCACTCATGATGGATTATTTTTCTCCATTATTCCCATTATATGTTTATTACCAGCATAAAATCAATGACTTTGCTGATTTAACGCCAGAATAACGCAACGTCGACGTAACGTCATGACGTCATAAGTCACATGTCATGTAAGATAAGAGTTATCTCACATTGAGGAAAATGCCTATCTCACATGAGCAGAAATGGGAGAAATAGGTGGTTATTGGTGTTTACACCTATCGCTTACCTATGACCTTGACCTTTGACCTGGTGACCTGATTTTCCCAGACTTGGTCAAAGGGTCACATAGTGGCACAATATATGAGGGCTATTGTTGGCGCTAGATGGTTCGGTTTTCGAAATATACTTAGAAGTTTCTATTTTAGCCTGTTTAAAATTAAACCACTATGGCCGCCATATTTGATGACGTCACCAAATATTGTTTCACTACGATCACGATCGATAGAAGATGATGAAAAACATGATTGTGCTAAAGTTTCAAAATGGTCAATGCAATTAATTGTATTTTTTGACGATTTTTTCCAGTTTTTAAGCGTCTGGCGTCTCTGACGCCATTCACGTTATGACGTCATGACCCCGCATGACCTTCTTGCACAACTAGACCATTGACCTTTACAATCTGTGAAAGTTTCATTCAAATCCGACCATAAATGTCTGAGATCTAGCGGCGAACAAGATTTTCATCATGACGTCACTGGCGGCCATCTTGGTTGACGTCATGACCCCAAAAGCTTCGCGGCACTATTCTAGAATGAGCTCTATTCACTGTGTAAAACTTTAGAGGCCGTGCGACCAGTCTTACTATGAAAAGGTGGCGGTGGAGAAGAATATAAGTCAAAATCTTGCCGAACAACAACAATAGGTCTTTCCACTGGAAAGTTGGAGAAGTTGGAAAGCCCTAATAATGGTTTCGCGTATCTGTATGTGCGTGCAAGACGGGTACTGCATTACGCCCGACACTGAATAGTTAGGTCTGAGCTATGTATCATCTTCACGTGTATACATTCGTCTGCCCCACGTCCCACCCATACGCACATTATTTGGCGAAGTTTCATCATTATCAGACTGGAAACCTTTAGGAAGAGAAGCGTGAACAAGGTATTTCTTAGATATTCACTGGCGGCCATATTGAATGTCGCCGCGACCCAAAAAATTGCAAGGCACAACTACAAGATAAGCACATTATTTTGACAAAGATTCACCAAGAAGGGACATGTAGTTCTTGGGCAGAAGCGATTTTAATCTTCTTTCGTTTCTACGTTACTGTGACGTCATTAATGACGTCAGCTAAAAATAAACTTCCCGTTCGTATTTGCAATCATATGTTCTACAAAGCTGACAAATTTTACATGTCTACGTCAATTTTTCAAATTTTACGTCATTGACGTCATCGTATTTTGGTTCCTATGGCAACAATTTACCAACGTTGCGTTTTGAGTGGACTTTATTTTTGAAAAGTAAATTGAAAGGCCTTACAAATGGTACATATGTTCTTGAAAACAATTTCAACCGTTACTGAGATATAGGTGGTTATTGGTGTTTACACCTATCGCTTACCTATGACCTTGACCTTTGACCTGGTGACCTGATTTTCCCAGACTTGGTCAAGGTCACATAGTGGCACATATATGAGGGCATTGTTGGCGCTAGATGGTTCGGTTTTCGAAATATACTTAGAAGTTTCTATTTTAGCCTGTTTAAAATTAAACCACTATGGCCGCCATATTTGATGACGTCATCAAATATTGTTCACACGATCGATAGAAGATGATGAAAACATGATTGTGGTGAAGTTTCAAAATGGTCATGCAATAATTGTATTTTTGACGATTTTTTCCAGTTTTTAAGCGTCTGGCGTCTCTGACGCCATCACGTTATGACGTCATGACCCCGCATGACCTTCTTGCACAACTAGACCATGACCTTTACAATCTGTGAAAGTTTCATTCAAATCCGACCATAAATGTCTGAGATCTAGCGCGAACAAGATTTTCATCATGACGTCACTGGCGGCCATCTTGGTTGACGTCATGACCCCAAAAGCTTCGCGGCACTATTCCAGAATGAGCTCTATCACTGTGTAAACTTTAGAGGCCGTGCGACCAGTCTTACTATGAAAAGTGGCGGTGAGAAGAATAAAGTCAAAATCTTGCCGAACAACAACAATAGGTCTTTCCACTGGAAGGTGGAAAGCCCTAATAATGGTTTTGCGTATCTGTATGTGCGTGCAAGACGGGTACTGCGTTACGCCCGACACTGAATAGTTAGGTCTGAGCTATGTATCATCTTCACGTGTATACATTCGTCTGCCCCACGTCCCACCCATACGCACATTATTTGGCGAAGTTTCATCATTATCAGACTGGAAACCTTTAGGAAGAGAAGCGTGAACAAGGTATTTCTTAGATATTCACTGGCGGCCATATTGAATGTCGCCGCGACCCAAAAAATTGCAAGGCACAACTACAAGATAAGTACATTATTTTGACAAAGATTCACCAAGAAGGGACATGTAGTTCTTGGGCAGAAGCGATTGTAATCTTCTTTCGTTTCTACGTTACTGTGACGTCATTAATGACGTCAGCTAAAAATAAACTTCCCGTTCGTATTTGCAATCATATGTTCTACAAAGCTGACAAATTTTACATTTCTACGTCAATTTTTCAAATTTTACGTCATTGACGTCATCGTATTTTGGTTCCTATGGCAACAATTTACCAACGTTGCGTTTTGAGTGGACTTTATTTTTGAAAAGTAAATTGAAAGGCCTTACAAATGGTACATATGTTCTTGATAACAATTTCAACCGTTACTGAGATTATAAGAATCCATCATGAGTATCCATGTGAGATAGGGAAATCTCACCCGAGGGTCAGAATTGTAACCAGGGACGAGGCTCTGCCGAGTGCCTGGTTGCAATTCTGATCCCGAGGGTGAGATTTCCCTATCTCATATGGATCACTCATGATGGATTATTTTTCTCCCATTATATGTTTATTACCGCATAAAATCAATGACTTTGCTGATTTAACGCCAGAATAACGCAACGTCGACGTAACGTCATGACGTCATAAGTCACATGTCATGTAAGATAGAGTTATCTCACATGAGGAAAATGCCTATCTCACATGAGCAGAAATGGGAGAAATAGGTGGTTATTGGTGTTTACACCTATCGCTTACCTATGACCTTGACCTTTGACCTGGTGACCTGATTTTCCCAGACTTGGTCAAGGTCACATAGTGGCACATATATGAGGGCATTGTTGGCGCTAGATGGTTCGGTTTTCGAAATATACTTAGAAGTTTCTATTTTAGCCTGTTTAAAATTAAACCACTATGGCCGCCATATTTGATGACGTCACCAAATATTGTTCACACGATCGATAGAAGATGATGAAAACATGATTGTGCTAAAGTTTCAAAATGGTCATGCAATAATTGTATTTTTGACGATTTTTTCCAGTTTTTAAGCGTCTGGCGTCTCTGACGCCATCACGTTATGACGTCATGACCCCGCATGACCTTCTTGCACAACTAGACCATGACCTTTACAATCTGTGAAAGTTTCATTCAAATCCGACCATAAATGTCTGAGATCTAGCGCGAACAAGATTTTCATCATGACGTCACTGGCGGCCATCTTGGTTGACGTCATGACCCCAAAAGCTTCGCGGCACTATTCTAGAATGAGCTCTATCACTGTGTAAACTTTAGAGGCCGTGCGACCAGTCTTACTATGAAAAGTGGCGGTGAGAAGAATAAAGTCAAAATCTTGCCGAACAACAACAATAGGTCTTTCCACTGGAAGTTGGAAAGCCCTAATAATGGTTTCGCGTATCTGTATGTGCGTGCAAGACGGGTACTGCATGACGCCCGACACTGAATAGTTAGGTCTGAGCTATGTATCATCTTCACGTGTATACATTCGTCTGCCCCACGTCCCACCCATACGCACATTATTTGGCGAAGTTTCATCATTATCAGACTGGAAACCTTTAGGAAGAGAAGCGTGAACAAGGTATTTCTTAGATATTCACTGGCGGCCATATTGAATGTCGCCGCGACCCAAAAAATTGCAAGGCACAACTACAAGATAAGTACATTATTTTGACAAAGATTCACCAAGAAGGGACATGTAGTTCTTGGGCAGAAGCGATTTTAATCTTCTTTCGTTTCTACGTTACTGTGACGTCATTAATGACGTCAGCTAAAAATAAACTTCCCGTTCGTATTTGCAATCATATGTTCTACAAAGCTGACAAATTTTACATGTCTACGTCAATTTTTCAAATTTTACGTCATTGACGTCATCGTATTTTGGTTCCTATGGCAACAATTTACCAACGTTGCGTTTTGAGTGGACTTTATTTTTGAAAAGTAAATTGAAAGGCCTTACAAATGGTACATATGTTCTTGATAACAATTTCAACCGTTACTGAGATATAGGTGGTTATTGGTGTTTACACCTATCGCTTACCTATGACCTTGACCTTTGACCTGGTGACCTGATTTTCCCAGACTTGGTCAAGGTCACATAGTGGCACATATATGAGGGCATTGTTGGCGCTAGATGGTTCGGTTTTCGAAATATACTTAGAAGTTTCTATTTTAGCCTGTTTAAAATTAAACCACTATGGCCGCCATATTTGATGACGTCATCAAATATTGTTCACACGATCGATAGAAGATGATGAAAACATGATTGTGGTAAAGTTTCAAAATGGTCATGCAATAATTGTATTTTTGACGATTTTTTCCAGTTTTTAAGCGTCTGGCGTCTCTGACGCCATCACGTTATGACGTTATGACCCCGCATGACCTTCTTGCACAACTAGACCATGACCTTTACAATCTGTGAAAGTTTCATTCAAATCCGACCATAAATGTCTGAGATCTAGCGCGAACAAGATTTTCATCATATCGTCACTGGCGGCCATCTTGGTTGACGTCATGACCCCAAAAGCTTCGCGGCACTATTCCAGAATGAGCTCTATCACTGTGTAAACTTTAGAGGCCGTGCGACCAGTCTTACTATGAAAAGTGGCGGTGAGAAGAATAAAGTCAAAATCTTGCCGAACAACAACAATAGGTCTTTCCACTGGAAGGTGGAAAGCCCTAATAATGGTTTCGCGTATCTGTATGTGCGTGCAAGACGGGTACTGCGTTACGCCCGACACTGAATAGTTAGGTCTGAGCTATGTATCATCTTCACGTGTATACATTCGTCTGCCCCACGTCCCACCCATACGCACATTATTTGGCGAAGTTTCATCATTATCAGACTGGAAACCTTTAGGAAGAGAAGCGTGAACAAGGTATTTCTTAGATATTCACTGGCGGCCATATTGAATGTCGCCGCGACCCAAAAAATTGCAAGGCACAACTACAAGATAAGTACATTATTTTGACAAAGATTCACCAAGAAGGGACATGTAGTTCTTGGGCAGAAGCGATTTTAATCTTCTTTCGTTTCTATGTTACTGTGACGTCATTAATGACGTCAGCTAAATATAAACTTCCCGTTCGTATTTGCAATCATATGTTCTACAAAGCTGACAAATTTTGCATGTCTACGTCAATTTTTCAAATTTTACGTCATTGACGTCATCGTATTTTGGTTCCTATGGCAACAATTTACCAACGTTGCGTTTTGAGTGGACTTTATTTTTGAAAAGTAAATTGAAAGGCCTTACAAATGGTACATATGTTCTTGATAACAATTTCAACCGTTACTGAGATATAGGTGGTTATTGGTGTTTACACCTATCGCTTACCTATGACCTTGACCTTTGACCTGGTGACCTGATTTCCCCAGACTTGGTCAAGGTCACATAGTGGCACATATATGAGGGCATTGTTGGCGCTAGATGGTTCGGTTTTCGAAATATACTTAGAAGTTTCTATTTTAGCCTGTTTAAAATTAAACCACTATGGCCGCCATATTTGATGACGTCACCAAATATTGTTCACACGATCGATAGAAGATGATGAAAACATGATTGTGCTAAAGTTTCAAAATGGTCACGCAATAATTGTATTTTTGACGATTTTTTCCAGTTTTTAAGCGTCTGGCGTCTCTGACGCCATCACGTTATGACGTCATGACCCCGCATGACCTTCTTGCACAACTAGACCATGACCTTTACAATCTGTGAAAGTTTCATTCAAATCCGACCATAAATGTCTGAGATCTAGCGCGAACAAGATTTTCATCATGACGTCACTGGCGGCCATCTTGGTTGACGTCATGACCCCAAAAGCTTCGCGGCACTATTCTAGAATGAGCTCTATCACTGTGTAAACTTTAGAGGCCGTGCGACCAGTCTTACTATGAAAAGTGGCGGTGAGAAGAATAAAGTCAAAATCTTGCCGAACAACAACAATAGGTCTTTCCACTGGAAGTTGGAAAGCCCTAATAATGGTTTCGCGTATCTGTATGTGCGTGCAAGACGGGTACTGCATTACGCCCGACACTGAATAGTTAGGTCTGAGCTATGTATCATCTTCAAGTGTATACATTCGTCTGCCCCACGTCCCACCCATACGCACATTATTTGGCGAAGTTTCATCATTATCAGACTGGAAACCTTTAGGAAGAGAAGCGTGAACAAGGTATTTCTTAGATATTCACTGGCGGCCATATTGAATGTCGCCGCGACCCAAAAAATTGCAAGGCACAACTACAAGATAAGTACATTATTTTGACAAAGATTCACCAAGAAGGGACATGTAGTTCTTGGGCAGAAGCGATTTTAATCTTCTTTCGTTTCTACGTTACTGTGACGTCATTAATGACGTCAGCTAAAAATAAACTTCCCGTTCGTATTTGCAATCATATGTTCTACAAAGCTGACAAATTTTACATGTCTACGTCAATTTTTCAAATTTTACGTCATTGACGTCATCGTATTTTGGTTCCTATGGCAACAATTTACCAACGTTGCGTTTTGAGTGGACTTTATTTTTGAAAAGTAAATTGAAAGGCCTTACAAATGGTACATATGTTCTTGATAACAATTTCAACCGTTACTGAGATATAGGTGGTTATTGGTGTTTACACCTATCGCTTACCTATGACCTTGACCTTTGACCTGGTGACCTGATTTTCCCAGACTTGGTCAAGGTCACATAGTGGCACATATATGAGGGCATTGTTGGCGCTAGATGGTTCGGTTTTCGAAATATACTTAGAAGTTTCTATTTTAGCCTGTTTAAAATTAAACCACTATGGCCGCCATATTTGATGACGTCATCAAATATTGTTCACACGATCGATAGAAGATGATGAAAACATGATTGTGGTAAAGTTTCAAAATGGTCATGCAATAATTGTATTTTTGACGATTTTTTCCAGTTTTTAAGCGTCTGGCGTCTCTGACGCCATCACGTTATGACGTTATGATCCCGCATGACCTTCTTGCACAACTAGACCATGACCTTTACAATCTGTGAAAGTTTCATTCAAATCCGACCATAAATGTCTGAGATCTAGCGCGAACAAGATTTTCATCATGACGTCACTGGCGGCCATCTTGGTTGACGTCATGACCCCAAAAGCTTCGCGGCACTATTCCAGAATGAGCTCTATCACTGTGTAAACTTTAGAGGCCGTGCGACCAGTCTTACTATGAAAAGTGGCGGTGAGAAGAATAAAGTCAAAATCTTGCCGAACAACAACAATAGGTCTTTCCACTGGAAGGTGGAAAGCCCTAATAATGGTTTCGCGTATCTGTATGTGCGTGCAAGACGGGTACTGCGTTACGCCCGACACTGAATAGTTAGGTCTGAGCTATGTATCATCTTCACGTGTATACATTCGTCTGCCCCACGTCCCACCCATACGCACATTATTTGGCGAAGTTTCATCATTATCAGACTGGAAACCTTTAGGAAGAGAAGCGTGAACAAGGTATTTCTTAGATATTCACTGGCGGCCATATTGAATGTCGCCGCGACCCAAAAAATTGCAAGGCACAACTACAAGATAAGTACATTATTTTGACAAAGATTCACCAAGAAGGGACATGTAGTTCTTGGGCAGAAGCGATTTTAATCTTCTTTCGTTTCTACGTTACTGTGACGTCATTAATGACGTCAGCTAAATATAAACTTCCCGTTCGTATTTGCAATCATATGTTCTACAAAGCTGACAAATTTTGCATGTCTACGTCAATTTTTCAAATTTTACGTCATTGACGTCATCGTATTTTGGTTCCTATGGCAACAATTTACCAACGTTGCGTTTTGAGTGGACTTTATTTTTGAAAAGTAAATTGAAAGGCCTTACAAATGGTACATATGTTCTTGATAACAATTTCAACCGTTACTGAGATATAGGTGGTTATTGGTGTTTACACCTATCGCTTACCTATGACCTTGACCTTTGACCTGGTGACCTGATTTTCCCAGACTTGGTCAAGGTCACATAGTGGCACATATATGAGGGCATTGTTGGCGCTAGATGGTTCGGTTTTCGATATATACTTAGAAGTTTCTATTTTAGCCTGTTTAAAATTAAACCACTATGGCCGCCATATTTGATGACGTCATCAAATATTGTTCACACGATCGATAGAAGATGATGAAAACATGATTGTGGTAAAGTTTCAAAATGGTCATGCAATAATTGTATTTTTGACGATTTTTTCCAGTTTTTAAGCGTCTGGCGTCTCTGACGCCATCACGTTATGACGTTATGACCCCGCATGACCTTCTTGCACAACTAGACCATGACCTTTACAATCTGTGAAAGTTTCATTCAAATCCGACCATAAATGTCTGAGATCTAGCGCGAACAAAATTTTCATCATATCGTCACTGGCGGCCATCTTGGTTGACGTCATGACCCCAAAAGCTTCGCGGCACTATTCCAGAATGAGCTCTATCACTGTGTAAACTTTAGAGGCCGTGCGACCAGTCTTACTATGAAAAGTGGCGGTGAGAAGAATAAAGTCAAAATCTTGCCGAACAACAACAATAGGTCTTTCCACTGGAAGGTGGAAAGCCCTAATAATGGTTTCGCGTATCTGTATGTGCGTGCAAGACGGGTACTGCGTTACGCCCGACACTGAATAGTTAGGTCTGAGCTATGTATCATCTTCACGTGTATACATTCGTCTGCCCCACGTCCCACCCATACGCACATTATTTGGCGAAGTTTCATCATTATCAGACTGGAAAGCTTTAGGAAGAGAAGCGTGAACAAGGTATTTCTTAGATATTCACTGGCGGCCATATTGAATGTCGCCGCGACCCAAAAAATTGCAAGGCACAACTACAAGATAAGTACATTATTTTGACAAAGATTCACCAAGAAGGGACATGTAGTTCTTGGGCAGAAGCGATTTTAATCTTCTTTCGTTTCTACGTTACTGTGACGTCATTAATGACGTCAGCTAAATATAAACTTCCCGTTCGTATTTGCAATCATATGTTCTACAAAGCTGACAAATTTTGCATGTCTACGTCAATTTTTCAAATTTTACGTCATTGACGTCATCGTATTTTGGTTCCTATGGCAACAATTTACCAACGTTGCGTTTTGAGTGGACTTTATTTTTGAAAAGTAAATTGAAAGGCCTTACAAATGGTACATATGTTCTTGATAACAATTTCAACCGTTACTGAGATATAGGTGGTTATTGGTGTTTACACCTATCGCTTACCTATGACCTTGACCTTTGACCTGGTGACCTGATTTCCCCAGACTTGGTCAAGGTCACATAGTGGCACATATATGAGGGCATTGTTGGCGCTAGATGGTTCGGTTTTCGAAATATACTTAGAAGTTTCTATTTTAGCCTGTTTAAAATTAAACCACTATGGCCGCCATATTTGATGACGTCATCAAATATTGTTCACACGATCGATAGAAGATGATGAAAACATGATTGTGGTAAAGTTTCAAAATGGTCATGCAATAATTGTATTTTTGACGATTTTTTCCAGTTTTTAAGCGTCTGGCGTCTCTGACGCCATCACGTTATGACGTTATGATCCCGCATGACCTTCTTGCACAACTAGACCATGACCTTTACAATCTGTGAAAGTTTCATTCAAATCCGACCATAAATGTCTGAGATCTAGCGCGAACAAGATTTTCATCATGACGTCACTGGCGGCCATCTTGGTTGACGTCATGACCCCAAAAGCTTCGCGGCACTATTCCAGAATGAGCTCTATCACTGTGTAAACTTTAGAGGCCGTGCGACCAGTCTTACTATGAAAAGTGGCGGTGAGAAGAATAAAGTCAAAATCTTGCCGAACAACAACAATAGGTCTTTCCACTGGAAGGTGGAAAGCCCTAATAATGGTTTCGCGTATCTGTATGTGCGTGCAAGACGGGTACTGCGTTACGCCCGACACTGAATAGTTAGGTCTGAGCTATGTATCATCTTCACGTGTATACATTCGTCTGCCCCACGTCCCACCCATACGCACATTATTTGGCGAAGTTTCATCATTATCAGACTGGAAACCTTTAGGAAGAGAAGCGTGAACAAGGTATTTCTTAGATATTCACTGGCGGCCATATTGAATGTCGCCGCGACCCAAAAAATTGCAAGGCACAACTACAAGATAAGTACATTATTTTGACAAAGATTCACCAAGAAGGGACATGTAGTTCTTGGGCAGAAGCGATTTTAATCTTCTTTCGTTTCTACGTTACTGTGACGTCATTAATGACGTCAGCTAAAAATAAACTTCCCGTTCGTATTTGCAATCATATGTTCTACAAAGCTGACAAATTTTACATGTCTACGTCAATTTTTCAAATTTTACGTCATTGACGTCATCGTATTTTGGTTCCTATGGCAACAATTTACCAACGTTGCGTTTTGAGTGGACTTTATTTTTGAAAAGTAAATTGAAAGGCCTTACAAATGGTACATATGTTCTTGATAACAATTTCAACCGTTACTGAGATATAGGTGGTTATTGGTGTTTACACCTATCGCTTACCTATGACCTTGACCTTTGACCTGGTGACCTGATTTTCCCAGACTTGGTCAAGGTCACATAGTGGCACATATATGAGGGCATTGTTGGCGCTAGATGGTTCGGTTTTCGAAATATACTTAGAAGTTTCTATTTTAGCCTGTTTAAAATTAAACCACTATGGCCGCCATATTTGATGACGTCATCAAATATTGTTCACACGATCGATAGAAGATGATGAAAACATGATTGTGGTAAAGTTTCAAAATGGTCATGCAATAATTGTATTTTTGACGATTTTTTCCAGTTTTTAAGCGTCTGGCGTCTCTGACGCCATCACGTTATGACGTTATGATCCCGCATGACCTTCTTGCACAACTAGACCATGACCTTTACAATCTGTGAAAGTTTCATTCAAATCCGACCATAAATGTCTGAGATCTAGCGCGAACAAGATTTTCATCATGACGTCACTGGCGGCCATCTTGGTTGACGTCATGACCCCAAAAGCTTCGCGGCACTATTCCAGAATGAGCTCTATCACTGTGTAAACTTTAGAGGCCGTGCGACCAGTCTTACTATGAAAAGTGGCGGTGAGAAGAATAAAGTCAAAATCTTGCCGAACAACAACAATAGGTCTTTCCACTGGAAGGTGGAAAGCCCTAATAATGGTTTCGCGTATCTGTATGTGCGTGCAAGACGGGTACTGCGTTACGCCCGACACTGAATAGTTAGGTCTGAGCTATGTATCATCTTCACGTGTATACATTCGTCTGCCCCACGTCCCACCCATACGCACATTATTTGGCGAAGTTTCATCATTATCAGACTGGAAACCTTTAGGAAGAGAAGCGTGAACAAGGTATTTCTTAGATATTCACTGGCGGCCATATTGAATGTCGCCGCGACCCAAAAAATTGCAAGGCACAACTACAAGATAAGTACATTATTTTGACAAAGATTCACCAAGAAGGGACATGTAGTTCTTGGGCAGAAGCGATTTTAATCTTCTTTCGTTTCTACGTTACTGTGACGTCATTAATGACGTCAGCTAAATATAAACTTCCCGTTCGTATTTGCAATCATATGTTCTACAAAGCTGACAAATTTTGCATGTCTACGTCAATTTTTCAAATTTTACGTCATTGACGTCATCGTATTTTGGTTCCTATGGCAACAATTTACCAACGTTGCGTTTTGAGTGGACTTTATTTTTGAAAAGTAAATTGAAAGGCCTTACAAATGGTACATATGTTCTTGATAACAATTTCAACCGTTACTGAGATATAGGTGGTTATTGGTGTTTACACCTATCGCTTACCTATGACCTTGACCTTTGACCTGGTGACCTGATTTCCCCAGACTTGGTCAAGGTCACATAGTGGCACATATATGAGGGCATTGTTGGCGCTAGATGGTTCGGTTTTCGAAATATACTTAGAAGTTTCTATTTTAGCCTGTTTAAAATTAAACCACTATGGCCGCCATATTTGATGACGTCACCAAATATTGTTCACACGATCGATAGAAGATGATGAAAACATGATTGTGCTAAAGTTTCAAAATGGTCATGCAATAATTGTATTTTTGACGATTTTTTCCAGTTTTTAAGCGTCTGTCGTCTCTGACGCCATCACGTTATGACGTCATGACCCCGCATGACCTTCTTGCACAACTAGACCATGACCTTTACAATCTGTGAAAGTTTCATTCAAATCCGACCATAAATGTCTGAGATCTAGCGCGAACAAGATTTTCATCATGACGTCACTGGCGGCCATCTTGGTTGACGTCATGACCCCAAAAGCTTCGCGGCACTATTCTAGAATGAGCTCTATCACTGTGTAAACTTTAGAGGCCGTGCGACCAGTCTTACTATGAAAAGTGGCGGTGAGAAGAATAAAGTCAAAATCTTGCCGAACAACAACAATAGGTCTTTCCACTGGAAGTTGGAAAGCCCTAATAATGGTTTCGCGTATCTGTATGTGCGTGCAAGACGGGTACTGCATTACGCCCGACACTGAATAGTTAGGTCTGAGCTATGTATCATCTTCACGTGTATACATTCGTCTGCCCCACGTCCCACCCATACGCACATTATTTGGCGAAGTTTCATCATTATCAGACTGGAAACCTTTAGGAAGAGAAGCGTGAACAAGGTATTTCTTAGATATTCACTGGCGGCCATATTGAATGTCGCCGCGACCCAAAAAAGTGCAAGGCACAACTACAAGATAAGTACATTATTTTGACAAAGATTCACCAAGAAGGGACATGTAGTTCTTGGGCAGAAGCGATTTTAATCTTCTTTCGTTTCTACGTTACTGTGACGTCATTAATGACGTCAGCTAAAAATAAACTTCACGTTCGTATTTGCAATCATATGTTCTACAAAGCTGACAAATTTTACATGTCTACGTCAATTTTTCAAATTTTACGTCATTGACGTCATCGTATTTTGGTTCCTATGGCAACAATTTACCAACGTTGCGTTTTGAGTGGACTTTATTTTTGAAAAGTAAATTGAAAGGCCTTACAAATGGTACATATGTTCTTGATAACAATTTCAACCGTTACTGAGATATAGGTGGTTATTGGTGTTTACACCTATCGCTTACCTATGACCTTGACCTTTGACCTGGTGACCTGATTTTCCCAGACTTGGTCAAGGTCACATAGTGGCACATATATGAGGGCATTGTTGGCGCTAGATGGTTCGGTTTTCGAAATATACTTAGAAGTTTCTATTTTAGCCTGTTTAGAATTAAACCACTATGGCCGCCATATTTGATGACGTCATCAAATATTGTTCACACGATCGATAGAAGATGATGAAAACATGATTGTGGTGAAGTTTCAAAATGGTCATGCAATAATTGTATTTTTGACGATTTTTTCCAGTTTTTAAGCGTCTGGCGTCTCTGACGCCATCACGTTATGACGTCATGACCCCGCATGACCTTCTTGCACAACTAGACCATGACCTTTACAATCTGTGAAAGTTTCATTCAAATCCGACCATAAATGTCTGAGATCTAGCGCGAACAAGATTTTCATCATGACGTCACTGGCGGCCATCTTGGTTGACGTCATGACCCCAAAAGCTTCGCGGCACTATTCCAGAATGAGCTCTATCACTGTGTAAACTTTAGAGGCCGTGCGACCAGTCTTACTATGAAAAGTGGCGGTGAGAAGAATAAAGTCAAAATCTTGCCGAACAACAACAATAGGTCTTTCCACTGGAAGGTGGAAAGCCCTAATAATGGTTTCGCGTATCTGTATGTGCGTGCAAGACGGGTACTGCGTTACGCCCGACACTGAATAGTTAGGTCTGAGCTATGTATCATCTTCACGTGTATACATTCGTCTGCCCCACGTCCCACCCATACGCACATTATTTGGCGAAGTTTCATCATTATCAGACTGGAAACCTTTAGGAAGAGAAGCGTGAACAAGGTATTTCTTAGATATTCACTGGCGGCCATATTGAATGTCGCCGCGACCCAAAAAATTGCAAGGCACAACTACAAGATAAGTACATTATTTTGACAAAGATTCACCAAGAAGGGACATGTAGTTCTTGGGCAGAAGCGATTTTAATCTTCTTTCGTTTCTACGTTACTGTGACGTCATTAATGACGTCAGCTAAAAATAAACTTCCCGTTCGTATTTGCAATCATATGTTCTACAAAGCTGACAAATTTTACATGTCTACGTCAATTTTTCAAAATTTACGTCATTGACGTCATCGTATTTTGGTTCCTATGGCAACAATTTACCAACGTTGCGTTTTGAGTGGACTTTATTTTTGAAAAGTAAATTGAAAGGCCTTACAAATGGTACATATGTTCTTGATAACAATTTCAACCGTTACTGAGATTATAAGAATCCATCATGAGTATCCATGTGAGATAGGGAAATCTCACCCGAGGGTCAGAATTGTAACCAGGGACGAGGCTCTGCCGAGTGCCTGGTTGCAATTCTGATCCCGAGGGTGAGATTTCCCTATCTCATATGGATCACTCATGATGGATTATTTTTCTCCCATTATATGTTTATTACCGCATAAAATCAATGACTTTGCTGATTTAACGCCAGAATAACGCAACGTCGACGTAACGTCATGACGTCATAAGTCACATGTCATGTAAGATAGAGTTATCTCACATGAGGAAAATGCCTATCTCACATGAGCAGAAGTGGGAGAAATAGGTGGTTATTGGTGTTTACACCTATCGCTTACCTATGACCTTGACCTTTGACCTGTTGACCTGATTTTCCCAGACTTGGTCAAGGTCACATAGTGGCACATATATGAGGGCATTGTTGGCGCTAGATGGTTCGGTTTTCGAAATATACTTAGAAGTTTCTATTTTAGCCTGTTTAAAATTAAACCACTATGGCCGCCATATTTGATGACGTCACCAAATATTGTTCACACGATCGATAGAAGATGATGAAAACATGATTGTGCTAAAGTTTCAAAATGGTCATGCAATAATTGTATTTTTGACGATTTTTTCCAGTTTTTAAGCGTCTGGCGTCTCTGACGCCATCACGTTATGACGTCATGACCCCGCATGACCTTCTTGCACAACTAGACCATGACCTTTACAATCTGTGAAAGTTTCATTCAAATCCGACCATAAATGTCTGAGATCTAGCGCGAACAAGATTTTCATCATGACGTCACTGGCGGCCATCTTGGTTGACGTCATGACCCCAAAAGCTTCGCGGCACTATTCTAGAATGAGCTCTATCACTGTGTAAACTTTAGAGGCCGTGCGACCAGTCTTACTATGAAAAGTGGCGGTGAGAAGAATAAAGTCAAAATCTTGCCGAACAACAACAATAGGTCTTTCCACTGGAAGTTGGAAAGCCCTAATAATGGTTTCGCGTATCTGTATGTGCGTGCAAGACGGGTACTGCATTACGCCCGACACTGAATAGTTAGGTCTGAGCTATGTATCATCTTCACGTGTATACATTCGTCTGCCCCACGTCCCACCCATACGCACATTATTTGGCGAAGTTTCATCATTATCAGACTGGAAACCTTTAGGAAGAGAAGCGTGAACAAGGTATTTCTTAGATATTCACTGGCGGCCATATTGAATGTCGCCGCGACCCAAAAAATTGCAAGGCACAACTACAAGATAAGTACATTATTTTGACAAAGATTCACCAAGAAGGGACGTGTAGTTCTTGGGCAGAAGCGATTTTAATCTTCTTTCGTTTCTACGTTACTGTGACGTCATTAATGACGTCAGCTAAAAATAAACTTCCCGTTCGTATTTGCAATCATATGTTCTACAAAGCTGACAAATTTTACATGTCTACGTCAATTTTTAAAATTTTACGTCATTGACGTCATCGTATTTTGGTTCCTATGGCAACAATTTACCAACGTTGCGTTTTGAGTGGACTTTATTTTTGAAAAGTAAATTAAAAGGCCTTACAAATGGTACATATGTTCTTGATAACAATTTCAACCGTTACTGAGATATAGGTGGTTATTGGTGTTTACACCTATCGCTTACCTATGACCTTGACCTTTGACCTGGTGACCTGATTTTCCCAGACTTGGTCAAGGTCACATAGTGGCACATATATGAGGGCATTGTTGGCGCTAGATGGTTCGGTTTTCGAAATATACTTAGAAGTTTCTATTTTAGCCTGTTTAAAATTAAACCACTATGGCCGCCATATTTGATGACGTCATCAAATATTGTTCACACGATCGACAGAAGATGATGAAAACATGATTGTGGTAAAGTTTCAAAATGGTCATGCAATAATTGTATTTTTGACGATTTTTTCCAGTTTTTAAGCGTCTGGCGTCTCTGACGCCATCACGTTATGACGTCATGACCCCGCATGACCTTCTTGCACAACTAGACCATGACCTTTACAATCTGTGAAAGTTTCATTCAAATCCGACCATAAATGTCTGAGATCTAGCGCGAACAAGATTTTCATCATGACGTCACTGGCGGCCATCTTGGTTGACGTCATGACCCCAAAAGCTTCGCGGCACTATTCCAGAATGAGCTCTATCACTGTGTAAACTTTAGAGGCCGTGCGACCAGTCTTACTATGAAAAGTGGCGGTGAGAAGAATAAAGTCAAAATCTTGCCGAACAACAACAATAGGTCTTTCCACTGGAAGGTGGAAAGCCCTAATAATGGTTTCGCGTATCTGTATGTGCGTGCAAGACGGGTACTGCGTTACGCCCGACACTGAATAGTTAGGTCTGAGCTATGTATCATCTTCACGTGTATACATTCGTCTGCCCCACGTCCCACCCATACGCACATTATTTGGCGAAGTTTCATCATTATCAGACTGGAAACCTTTAGGAAGAGAAGCGTGAACAAGGTATTTCTTAGATATTCACTGGCGGCCATATTGAATGTCGCCGCGACCCAAAAAATTGCAAGGCACAACTACAAGATAAGTACATTATTTTGACAAAGATTCACCAAGAAGGGACATGTAGTTCTTGGGCAGAAGCGATTTTAATCTTCTTTCGTTTCTACGTTACTGTGACGTCATTAATGACGTCAGCTAAAAATAAACTTCCCGTTCGTATTTGCAATCATATGTTCTACAAAGCTGACAAATTTTACATGTCTACGTCAATTTTTCAAATTTTACGTCATTGACGTCATCGTATTTTGGTTCCTATGGCAACAATTTACCAACGTTGCGTTTTGAGTGGACTTTATTTTTGAAAAGTAAATTAAAAGGCCTTACAAATGGTACATATGTTCTTGATAACAATTTCAACCGTTACTGAGATATAGGTGGTTATTGGTGTTTACACCTATCGCTTACCTATGACCTTGACCTTTGACCTGGTGACCTGATTTTCCCAGACTTGGTCAAGGTCACATAGTGGCACATATATGAGGGCATTGTTGGCGCTAGATGGTTCGGTTTTCGAAATATACTTAGAAGTTTCTATTTTAGCCTGTTTAAAATTAAACCACTATGGCCGCCATATTTGATGACGTCATCAAATATTGTTCACACGATCGACAGAAGATGATGAAAACATGATTGTGGTAAAGTTTCAAAATGGTCATGCAATAATTGTATTTTTGACGATTTTTTCCAGTTTTTAAGCGTCTGGCGTCTCTGACGCCATCACGTTATGACGTCATGACCCCGCATGACCTTCTTGCACAACTAGACCATGACCTTTACAATCTGTGAAAGTTTCATTCAAATCCGACCATAAATGTCTGAGATCTAGCGCGAACAAGATTTTCATCATGACGTCACTGGCGGCCATCTTGGTTGACGTCATGACCCCAAAAGCTTCGCGGCACTATTCCAGAATGAGTTCTATCACTGTGTAAACTTTAGAGGCCGTGCGACCAGTCTTACTATGAAAAGTGGCGGTGAGAAGAATAAAGTCAAAATCTTGCCGAACAACAACAATAGGTCTTTCCACTGGAAGGTGGAAAGCCCTAATAATGGTTTCGCGTATCTGTATGTGCGTGCAAGACGGGTACTGCGTTACGCCCGACACTGAATAGTTAGGTCTGAGCTATGTTTCATCTTCACGTGTATACATTCGTCTGCCCCACGTCCCACCCATACGCACATTATTTGGCGAAGTTTCATCATTATCAGACTGGAAACCTTTAGGAAGAGAAGCGTGAACAAGGTATTTCTTAGATATTCACTGGCGGCCATATTGAATGTCGCCGCGACCCAAAAAATTGCAAGGCACAACTACAAGATAAGTACATTATTTTGACAAAGATTCACCAAGAAGGGACATGTAGTTCTTGGGCAGAAGCGATTTTAATCTTCTTTCGTTTCTACGTTACTGTGACGTCATTAATGACGTCAGCTAAAAATAAACTTCCCGTTCGTATTTGCAATCATATGTTCTACAAAGCTGACAAATTTTACATGTCTACGTCAATTTTTCAAATTTTACGTCATTGACGTCATCGTATTTTGGTTCCTATGGCAACAATTTACCAACGTTGCGTTTTGAGTGGGCTTTATTTTTGAAAAGTAAATTGAAAGGCCTTACAAATGGTACATATGTTCTTGATAACAATTTCAACCGTTACTGAGATATAGGTGGTTATTGGTGTTTACACCTATCGCTTACCTATGACCTTGACCTTTGACCTGGTGACCTGATTTTCCCAGACTTGGTCAAGGTCACATAGTGGCACATATATGAGGGCATTGTTGGCGCTAGATGGTTCGGTTTTCGAAATATACTTAGAAGTTTCTATTTTAGCCTGTTTAAAATTAAACCACTATGGCCGCCATATTTGATGACGTCATCAAATATTGTTCACACGATCGATAGAAGATGATGAAAACATGATTGTGGTAAAGTTTCAAAATGGTCATGCAATAATTGTATTTTTGACGATTTTTTCCAGTTTTTAAGCGTCTGGCGTCTCTGACGCCATCACGTTATGACGTCATGACCCCGCATGACCTTCTTGCACAACTAGACCATGACCTTTACAATCTGTGAAAGTTTCATTCAAATCCGACCATAAATGTCTGAGATCTAGCGCGAACAAGATTTTCATCATGACGTCACTGGCGGCCATCTTGGTTGACGTCATGACCCCAAAAGCTTCGCGGCACTATTCCAGAATGAGCTCTATCACTGTGTAAACTTTAGAGGCCGTGCGACCAGTCTTACTATGAAAAGTGGCGGTGAGAAGAATAAAGTCAAAATCTTGCCGAACAACAACAATAGGTCTTTCCACTGGAAGGTGGAAAGCCCTAATAATGGATTCGCGTATCTGTATGTGCGTGCAAGACGGGTACTGCGTTACGCCCGACACTGAATAGTTAGGTCTGAGCTATGTATCATCTTCACGTGTATACATTCGTCTGCCCCACGTCCCACCCATACGCACATTATTTGGCGAAGTTTCATCATTATCAGACTGGAAACCTTTAGGAAGAGAAGCGTGAACAAGGTATTTCTTAGATATTCACTGGCGGCCATATTGAATGTCGCCGCGACCCAAAAAATTGCAAGGCACAACTACAAGATAAGTACATTATTTTGACAAAGATTCACCAAGAAGGGACATGTAGTCCTTGGGCAGAAGCGATTTTAATCTTCTTTCGTTTCTACGTTACTGTGACGTCATTAATGACGTCAGCTAAAAATAAACTTCCCGTTCGTATTTGCAATCATATGTTCTACAAAGCTGACAAATTTTACATGTCTACGTCAATTTTTCAAATTTTACGTCATTGACGTCATCGTATTTTGGTTCCTATGGCAACAATTTACCAACGTTGCGTTTTGAGTGGACTTTATTTTTGAAAAGTAAATTGAAAGGCCTTACAAATGGTACATATGTTCTTGATAACAATTTCAACCGTTACTGAGATTATAAGAATCCATCATGAGTATCCATGTGAGATAGGGAAATCTCACCCGAGGGTCAGAATTGTAACCAGGGACGAGGCTCTGCCGAGTGCCTGGTTGCAATTCTGATCCCGAGGGTGAGATTTCCCTATCTCATATGGATCACTCATGATGGATTATTTTTCTCCCATTATATGTTTATTACCGCATAAAATCAATGACTTTGCTGATTTAACGCCAGAATAACGCAACGTCGACGTAACGTCATGACGTCATAAGTCACATGTCATGTAAGATAGAGTTATCTCACATGAGGAAAATGCCTATCTCACATGAGCAGAAATGGGAGAAATAGGTGGTTATTGGTGTTTACACCTATCGCTTACCTATGACCTTGACCTTTGACCTGGTGACCTGATTTTCCCAGACTTGGTCAAGGTCACATAGTGGCACATATATGAGGGCATTGTTGGCGCTAGATGGTTCGGTTTTCGAAATATACTTAGAAGTTTCTATTTTAGCCTGTTTAAAATTAAACCACTATGGCCGCCATATTTGATGACGTCACCAAATATTGTTCACACGATCGATAGAAGATGATGAAAACATGATTGTGCTAAAGTTTCAAAATGGTCATGCAATAATTGTATTTTTGACGATTTTTTCCAGTTTTTAAGCGTCTGGCGTCTCTGACGCCATCACGTTATGACGTCATGACCCCGCATGACCTTCTTGCACAACTAGACCATGACCTTTACAATCTGTGAAAGTTTCATTCAAATCCGACCATAAATGTCTGAGATCTAGCGCGAACAAGATTTTCATCATGACGTCACTGGCGGCCATCTTGGTTGACGTCATGACCCCAAAAGCTTCGCGGCACTATTCTAGAATGAGCTCTATCACTGTGTAAACTTTAGAGGCCGTGCGACCAGTCTTACTATGAAAAGTGGCGGTGAGAAGAATAAAGTCAAAATCTTGCCGAACAACAACAATAGGTCTTTCCACTGGAAGTTGGAAAGCCCTAATTATAATATGTAGACTTGCGCTGATGTTTGTAGAGCGTTATCTTTTCTTCTCGATAACATCTTTAAAAGATGCGGTAAAACCGTTTACCGCCAGGTTGTTGGTATTCCTATGTTTACTAATTGTGCACCACTTGTCGCAGATTTGCTAGGAAAGAGATTTTATGTTGAGTTTGTCAACTGCTAGCCAGAGTGACACTATTGATGCGTTTAATATCTTATATCTCGGTATCTAGATGACATATTCAACATTGATAATCTGTTCTTATCTCAAATGGTCACTAACATTTATTCCACCAGAGCTCACGTTGAATAAAGCCAACAATTCGGATACTACAACTATGTGTCGGATACTACAGCAGCATTCCCCGACCTTCATCTCTCGATTTCTAGTGATTTCATACATACTCAAATCTATGATAAGAGAGATGACTTTAACTTTGACATCGTAAACTATACACATTTGGATGGGGATGTACCTCGTGCTATATCGTACGGCGTGTATATCTCCAATCTCATTCATTTTACTAGAGCTTGTAATGATGGTAAGGATTTCAATGATCGAAATCAAGTCATTACAAGTAAACTTCTTCAGCAAGGTTTTCGTTATCATAAACTGCGTAGCTCTTTCTCGAAATGATTGATTGATTGATTGCCGCAACAATACGCAATATAGATACAATATGATGACGAGAACTTTGGTTCATTGTTCCCTTATTCCTTATTCGAAAAATGAATAAGGAATTGGTTACTTATTCCTTATTCGAATAACGAATATAGAACGGAGAACTTGGTTCGAATGTAAAACAGAGAACTAGGTCCGAATGTATAAGGAGAACTGGAGTCGAATGTAAAACGGAGATCTGAAGTCGAATGTAGAACTGAGAACTCTAGTCTTATGTAGAACGGAGAACTGGAATCGAATGTAGAACGGAGAAATAGTGTCGAATGTAAAACGGAGAGCTAGAGTAGAATGTAGAACGGAGAACTGAAGTCGAATATAGAACGGAGAACTGAAGTCGAATGTAGAACGGATAACTAGCGTCGAATGTAGAGCGGAGAACTTGAGTTGAATGTAAAATGGAGATCTAGTGTTGAATGTAGAACGGAAAATTGATGTCGAATTTAGAACCGAGAACTAGAGTCGAATGTAGAACGGAGAACTTGGTTCGAATGTAGAACAGAGAACTAGGTCCAAATGTAGAACGGAGAACTGGAGTCGAATGTAAAATGGAGATCTGAAGTCGAATGCAGAACTGAGAACTAGAGTCCAATGTAGAATGAAGAACTGGAGTCTAATGTAGAAGGAGAATTAGTGTCGAATGTAGATCGGAGAACTGGAGTAGAATGTAGAATGGAGAAGTATAGTCGAATGTAGATCGGAGAATTGGAGTTGAATGTAGAACTGAGAATTGAAGTCGAATTTAGAACCGAGAACTAGAGTCGAATATAGAACTGAAAACTTGGTTCGAATGCAGAACAGAGAACTAGGTCCGAATGTAGAACGGAGAACTGGAGTCGAATGTAAAACGGAGATCTGAAGTTCAATGCAGAACGGAGAGCTAGAGTCCAGTGTAGAATGAAGAACTGGAGTCTAATGTAGAAGGAGAATTAGAGTCGAATGTAGATCGGTGAACTGGAGTAGAAAGTAGAATGGAAAAGTATAGTCGAATGTAGATCGGAGAACTGGAGCAGAAGGTAGAATGGAGAAGTATAGTCGAATGTAGATTGGAGAATTGGAGTTGAATGTAGAACTGAGAACTAGAGTCGAATGTATAATGAGAACTAGAGTCGAATGTAGAACGGAGAATTGAAGTCGAATTTAGAACCGAGAACTACAGTCGACTATAGAACGGAGAAATTGGTTCGAATGTAGAACAGAGAACTAGGTCCGAATGTATAACGGAGAACTGGAGTCGAATGTAAAAGGAGATCTGAAGTCGAATGTAGAACTGAGAACTCTAACCTAATGTAGAACGGAGAACTGGAATCGAATCGAGAAATAGTGTCGAATGTAAAACGGAGAACTAGAGTCGAATATAGAACGGAGCCATGGGGTACTCTGGGACATTACATGGGGTACAGTGGGACAAATAACTTCCATCAATTTAAAGCAATACTTTTATTTCAACAGGAACACTGAACATTATAAAAAAGTTAACAGGTTAAACACAGGAACACTATAAACAAGTTAACAAGTTAAAACAGGTATTAACCATACTGCGACTATCAAAACTTCCAATACTGTTTCTTAGAAAAAGCCTCTCAAGTCCACATCAAACTTCAACAGCTTACATGCATGTGCAGTACCTTCTGTAGAGCATGGCTGGGGTACCTTCATTACAATGTCTTCAAACACGATGTTATCTAAATCTACTTTGTCAGGAAATATGAACAGAATGGTTTTAATTTTTATCGGCTGACGAGTAAGAAAACTGATTTCGTAATCACCAATTACCATTTGAATATATTTCCCAGCGAAGTATTTGGTTGATAATTTTGAGTCATACTTCACTAACAAATAATTACCTTCCTGTATGTCACCCTTATCAAAATTAAATTACTCTGCATTACCAACATTGTCGCTAAAATCTTTCTCAAAGTCTGTGTCTGACCCCAACATTTCATCAATATTTGTTTCACTGTCCTCACTATCTGAATCATGATTAGTAACGGTTACCTAACCGGTATCTATCTTCGAAGGGGTTTGTTTAATCTTGGTTGCTTCATAGCTTAGGTTTAGCACTTTCTTTCTTTTTGATTTTTGCAATCTCAGCTAATTCATAGGCTAAGTTCCTTGTGGCAACTGTTGACAGGCCATGATGTAATTTACGAGCGGTAACTAAATAGGTTTCAAGCTCTAATTCTTGACTTTCTGAAAAGACCCTCCGGTTATTCCATACTGGTGTCATTCTTGTGTTAATACCTTTCAGCTTTGCCTTATCTTCATATCTCTTCAGAGTGGCCTTTGCAATACTAAAACGAGCAGCAGTTTCACGAATAGCTTTGCCAGCTATAACCAAACGGACAGCTTCTCTCATTTCTTCCGGAGGAATTTTCCCATAGTTTTCCTTTGATTTTCTTTTGAGATTATGTACCATTATTATTTCGTTATGGTAAGGGAATTGTCCACACTCTGTAACAACATGTGTATGGGGCACTCTGGGACACTGTCCCAGAGTGCCCCGATGTTCACTGTCCCTGAAAAAAACAGAATCTGTATCATTTTTATTTTCAGAGTCCCTGATGTCCTGAGATGCTGGGAAACTGTACTGAAGTCACAACCTACCCCAGCCATGTTAATTGTCATCAAATTTAAAACAAACTATGCCATGGTCAATTATCATACTACGAAATATGGCTTTAATAAAACTCTTCAATGGTTACGGTAAACAAAATATGTATCATTTTTTAATTTTCCTATGTGCCCTTCCCCTCTCTCAAGGGCGGCTCTAAATGACATATAATGTGTTGTTGATCCAACTTAGGCCAGAGTGTTTTGGGGTTTCTTAGACCCTCCAACATGTCCAACTCAATTTTTTGTAAAAAAATGAATAACAAAAAAAAAAAAATCAACCGAGTTTTTTTTAACACAAACAACTGGTAAGAAAAGTAACCGGCGATACTCATATTTTGGTCCCGCATTTGAAACCACCAGTGATCATGTTTAAAATTAAAGTAAAATTAGAAGTTAATATAGTTTTTTTCTGGTCAATGTTCCCACCATGTTCTGTTCAATTTATATTCTTATAAAAAAAGTTCTATAGTCACGTTTTATTCATCTATTTCAACTCACCAACTTGTTACCTATTTAAGTTGAAACAAAAATATGTATGGTTAAACAGAATCTGTATCATTTTTATTTTCAGAGTCCCTGATGTCCTGAGATGCTGGGAAACTGTACTGAAGTCACAAAATATGGGAGGATTTTATTGAAACAAGTGTCTAGTAACATATATATTATAATACATTTTTACAACATTATCAACCGAATCAGAAATACTTAAACGAACAAGAATAGAATAATGCGACGGTGAACAATATTATTATTATTTTTTATTAATCATGAATCAGCAATACCTCATACGGACAGTACTAGCATCAACTTCAAGAAAAATATGTCTAGTAACATTTGTGACTTGAGGGAATAAGGTTATTTGGACCCACTAATTTCGAAATTCCCAGGATCACCAGTTCAGCCAATATCATATCAACATGCATGTCTGACTGTTGACAGAGGTGGATCGATGGCGACATTAACTGGTCTGTTCATTGGAGTGGCTCAAAATAAGGGCTAATACGAAAATATAAATGTGTTTCTGTTAATCTGACCTACCATGCCTAATTTCTTTATTTGATTGAAATGATGTTTCTGAATTTTATTTGATTATAAGTTTGTGGAATAACAGATGACAGGAGGTGTATATTACTGGTTCTACCCAGAAAAGTGGGTGGTCTGCCGCCACCAAAAAAACAACAACAGATACATGTATATATATAACCCCACATTTGTTGAAAATGACTTGCACCATATAAACAATACAGGCTGAGAGGTGCGCATATTAAAGGGACATGCAGCAATCTTTTTTTTAAACTCCAAAATGTTATAACTTATAATTTAAATATATGCAAGCAGGTGTAAAGTGAAAATAAATTCTTGATTAATCAATCGAGGTGCTTATTTTAATGGTTGATAAACACTTCAAAAATGCTGTGTGTCTCTTTAATAAATAAATAAAATTATTGCATGATGCAATTTAATTTTTTATGTAATACCCTTTATATTTGGGATGTTTTAATGTAAATATTTGAAATAAAATGTTTTAAATCAAATAAATAATTCACTTTGATATCTGACATGTTACATAGTCATGAAAGATAATATTTAAGACCTTAATATGTACCTTAAATGTTTATTGTTTACCATCGAATGGTGAGGCGGCATATGGTGTTAGTCAGTTGTGCGTCTATTCCTTCTATTCCTTCCACAGTTTTTAACCAATTGTTTCGAAACTTTACATGTCAGATGTTTATCTATGATCTCAAGAGGGCATATCGATTTTGCATCAAAATAAACTTTATTTATGAATATATATTCTTGCATTGTACAATTTTCCACGGATTGTTTTTAGTGCGGTCATTCGTGTCCCATCGACATATTGAGTTATGGCGATGTTCGGTTGCCCTTTTTATATTTGTATACATTCTCATTTTTACCTCTCACCGCTGTGGGTTCAATTCCCACTGGGAGCTCGAACTTGTAGGTGAGAAAGTGGCAATTCTTACGGATTGCAAAAAGTCTACAGTACTGGTTCTACCCAGGAAATATGGCCTAAAATGTGCTATAATGACATAAAACAGCATTCAACTTTAACAAGAAAAGTCATAGTATACAATATATACTATGACGACGAGCGGCAATACGAATGAAAATTGTAGAATATATTTGTTTTAATTCATTGCATTGGAATTAGAGCATCATGTGTGGTTTGTTTTTGTAATCCTGATCTGGCATTTACCTACGAGAGGTGATACAAACTTCCACAACAGGTTACTCTAGTAATGATCCTTTTATTATATACCTCTTACACATCATTAACAGAGAAACATTTGCATTGCTATTGCATACACATTCAATAAAGCATACTATTTCTCGATAAAGTGCTGCGGGAAAATGTATGTAGTTTTAAGGTGTTGGTGTCATTGGTTTGACCTACTTGTTTTGGTTGTATGACGCAACGTCGTCTTGACGTTGTCGCGCATAGTGGCGTAAAACTTGCTTGAACCGCTGTTCTATTTTTAGTAAGATAGTGATACTAATTCTAGTTTTAGTAGCATAGCGATAACCTGTAGTGTGATACAGGTTGTTGTATTCCATTGTAAGAAAAAGACGGTACTATGTATATATTATTGACAGGTATATAATAAATATATATATATATATATACTAATAATAAAAATATAAAGGCAAAACATCTGGTAAAGTTTGTTAAAGTTCAGATGAAAAATGAAAGCCCTATCGTATTAACGAGGCAAAATATAGCATTTTTAACTAAACCAAGGGCCATAACTCCGCTGTTATTGGTCCGATCTGGCTGGTTTTCGAACTTGTGCGAGCTTTTATTTATAATAACAATCTGGTAAAGTTTGGTAAAGATCGGATGAAAAATGAAGGCCTTTGGCCGGTAGAGCTAAAAATCATCAGCTCCAAAAGGAAGGTCAAGGTCATAGATGAAATCCAGGCATCCAAAGAAAAGAGCCACTACCTAAGACACAACTATGTCGAAATAGAATATGTTTTCTTCCAAAGATTAAGCTATAAATTATGTTTAAAACATCTAGTGCATAATTCTAGTTCATGAGAAAGTGATGTAAATGTAACAATTAAAGTTATCTGCCCTTTGCTTGGATGGTGAAGGTCACATCCACATTTGCTTTGTCACGTTGCAATGTACCACTCAAGATACAACTATAAGCAAAGTTTGAAAGGTCTTAGTGCATACAGTTTGTGAAAAAGTGACCTAAACGCAAAAGTTGAACCTAAAAATTAGTAAGTTATCTGCCCTTTGCTTGGAGGGTCAAGGTCACTGCCACATTTGCTTTGTCACGTTGCGATGTACCACCCATGATACAACTATAAGCAAAGTTTGAAAGGTCTAGTGCATACAGTTTGTGAGAAAATGACCTAAACGCAAAACTTGAATGTTGACGCCGCCCGCCGCCGCCGGAACAAAAACACCTATGTCTCTTTTTTTCTTCGAAAAGGCGAGACAAAAACACACTCTGAATATGTATGAATAATTACAATTTACATACGGTAATAATATGATGAATGACTATCAAATGTACATATTTTTAAGTTCATGCTGTACAAATACAACATTACTGATGTGGTAAAAAAAGTGTATGTACAACTCAGTGTGTCAGGTCCCTGCCAAGACTTGAACTTGAATCTCTTTTCTCGAAAGAAAAGCGTGTTTTCTTACACTACAAAGATCGCCCAGACATCACAAAAAGAGTGTACAAAACTAAGCTAAATTAATAAAGATGCAGATCAAAAGAATGTCAAACTAAAACTATCACTGAAGGTTATTAATACCCTTGCAAACGTATACCCCATGACTTCATGTATATGCGCAGTTCCACTTCATACTGATGCTTCTCACAATGTTTGGGGTATGACAGAGGTCACAGTGACCTTATTTTGGTATGCGACACACCGCTATCCCAAGATGTATCCACATACCCAGTTTGGTATCTATAAGTGTTATTGTATTGAAAATATGGTCCAGACAAGCATTTTCTATGACAGAGGTCACAGGTCAAGGTCACAATTACCTTATTATGGTACGCGACACACCGCTATCCCAAGATGTATCCAAATACCAAGTTTGCTATCTCTAAGACTTAGTGTTATAGTATTGAAAATAGGGTGCGGTCAAGTATTTTCTATGACAGAGGTCACAGGTCAAGGTCAAAGTCACAGTGGCCTTATTTTGGTATGCGACAAACAGCTATCCCAAGATGTATCCACATACCAAGTTTGGTATCTCTAAGTGTTATAGTATTGAAAATACGGTGCAGACAAGAGGTGAAAGAGTCTGTGGATGCTCTACTGCTAAATGTGCAGGGGACCGTAACACATTTTCAACATTCATTCAACCGGCACATGGCAATGATATAGGCCATTAGTTGTTGAATGCCAGCCAGGGTAGCAGGAGAACTAGTCTGTACAAAGTGAGTGTATTACAGGGTTCCCACAGTTTTATGAGAACAAAACTCAAGGTCTTTTCCAGGTTTTCCACAGTTTTCAAGGACAATTTATACCAGTGTTTGTCCAACACCGTTGTTGGAAAAACGTTAAATTGTTCGCAGTACTAATATGTGACACCACACAAGATGTTAGTTTATTGTTTTTGACAAGTAGAGACTTTAACCCGCTGTTTTTCAGGCCGTTTGCCCTCCTATGAAGGAAATGTAGTGTTGACATTGAACTTGTTCTCAGACGACATGCTTTATCGATTCAAATGATTAGACGCTTGCACATACATTGCAAGTTTTATTCGTAAATACTCGGCTAAAATCGTAAACATATTTTATGAGTCATCCGGTTAGGTAACGAATTTGTACGACTGCGATCGAAAACAAAAGTACAATTTGGGGTTCACATTTCATTGATCAGAGCATTAACACATCTTTTCGATTGTTCACGAATATCAATGGTTAATTTTTATTGGCTTACTAGGCCCGCGTTAACCATTCGCCAAATCGCCATAGGCGAAAAGTAACCTGCACTGGCGAATGAAAACCGTAAGGAATACACACCAAATTCGCCAGACATCGGCGGTCTGGCGAATCCAAATTTCCGACCGATTTTGTCTAAAAGATCTCGGAAAATCCCGAATTCTAATTCACAAAGTCTTTCACTGTTTATAAGCCACTATCCCGCTGGGTGTTTTAGCTAATTAGTGACAATCCATTTAGATAGATAAACTAATTATGGCAGCGTTTATTGAAAACCACTGTCAAATTGTCGGTGCGATAGACTCCGCCCACTGTTCCGCCTCTTGCTGTCAATCAACTGGTTTGTGTCCCCGCGCTCAACATTGTCTACAGATTTAACTGTGTAATCGAGCCGGGTAAAACATCAAATGTGGCGCCCTCTAACGGCCAAAATGGGTGATGAAAACAGAAAGTTTGAAAATATTTGCTTACGAATTAGCAAGAGATACTCAGCCCGTCGGTGTTTTTGAACTTTACGATCACTGATAAGTGTTAAAGGGACACATGGCAATCTTGATTTTTTAAAAACTAACGGCGTCCCGTTAGTTTTTCTACATAAATTGCATTTGTTCAATCATTAATGTTAATTATAAGAAGTTGATTATTCAATCAACATGAAACAATACAAAAGGTGCGATTACTCAAAATATTGGTGTATGTAGCATTTCTGAATTTGCAGCGCGATCTTTCTAGCTTCTTTGGAACTCGTGTTAGTTAAACTTGTTGTATATGCCTCAGTTTAGTCTTACATTCTTTAAATATATTGCTATTTATTTTATTTCTCTGAATGTTAGCATATTGAAATGCATTTAATGAAAATACTAAATGGTGACAAGAGTCTGAATTTTTGTATTTTCTTATTATATGCATGCATTCATTCTGTCCTTTTTTAAATTTCAGTCAAAATTAAAATTACATTAAATTAAATACAATTTTTAAAAAGTTTGAATATTGTACAACTCAACATGTAATTATAAGCACTAAAGCAGAATGCATATGATGTGGAAATATTGATACTCTATAGGTTAATAAAGCATACTCTTTTAACTTACTATTGATGTGTACGCAAACGCAAAGTTTTAGTGCCTTCAATTAGTCTAAAAATATCTCGGCAAAAGTCTGGCTAAAGACATTCTAATCTGGCTAAAGGAATTTTTAAGGCTTTAGCCATATTTGGCTATTGGGTTTAAAATCCTAGTGCAAGGCTAGGCTTACCAGGGGTGTAAAACTTTAGAAAAATCAACTCGCCCTGCAGGACTAGTGGAAGCAGAAAGCTACACGCCCTTACCCATTTACCACTCGCCCTGCAGTATATAATCTGAACATTATTTTCATCACTATAGTAAGCTACAATAAGTACATTTGTGTACTCACAGACACTGTAGTAGCTGACAGGCAGTATGTGGATATTTTATTGTTATGCAAACAAAGAAAGCGCCATATTATCTAACAACACATTTAATATTATGGTCTGCAACCTGTCCTCATACACTGTCAAAGGCAACTGTCATTAAGATTTATTCCCTTCCACGCGGTCATTCGTCGGTGAGTGTACAAAAAAAAAGCGCAGAGAATTAACTTCTACAACAACAAGAACATTCTGCTGAACTTTCTCTTCAGTATTTTGTCTCCATTGGACCAATAATAGACGCCAGAACTAATTAATAGCGGTTAGGACCTATGCTTGTTGTTCGCCGACAATCAGGCCGAATCCGCTTGCAGTCGCCGACGCAGACTTTCCGAACAGCGACCTGATGTCTGCTTGTTTACCCGCCATGTTTACGGTGTCGATATAAAAAAAAACAATCTGACTGGTTAGCGATATATTGCATCACACTCAAATTGATTTTAGCGTGAATTGAATCACAGTCTATATGACGCGTAGGTTACCTGGTAACAAACAAACACCTTGTTAATACGGAACACAATTACGCGTCGGAAATGATCCAGATTTGAAATCTTGCAACATCGTGTTTGAACGATAGTTTAACTTCATTTTTACAGTGCAAAAAGTCACTCGCCCTGTCGGACGACCAGACGCCAAATGTTAATCGTCCGCAGGCAGCTTGCACTGGCCAATGCGAGCGGGCGAGTGGATTTTAAAACCCTGCTTACGTAAAGTACGGAATATCAATTGATGTACACCTTTATTTTTATAAATCACCGGGATTCCACACTTGGAGAGGCTACACAACACTAATTTTATTCCCGTATAAATCCCGTTTTTTACTGATTTGGGTAAAATTTGAGGGGTTTTCATGGCCTGGAATTACTGTTTCCAAATTCCCGACTTTTTCCCGATTTCCCGGTATGGGAACCATGATATGGGGCATAACACCGCCGAAAGTCATTCAACTGGAACACAACAATGACATGCGCAACTACTCATGGCACTAATCATCCCTGCCATTGTATCAAGAGATCAGAAATGTGACAAAGTTTGTGTATTAAAACTTTAAAGAACTCAATATCATTAACCAGTACACAACAATGGCAGTGCAGCTAGGCTTGGTATAGTTCTATGACATTAAACGTCACAGAACAGAGCTACAGATAAGCAACGTATTTGCGTAAATTCCGGGTTAAAACTACCTAAATACACAATTAAATTACTTTATTGGTGCATACCAATTACGTTTAACAAATTAATTACGCAAAATAACTGTTTTTGTCAGCGATTCATATTTTATCCATTACCGTGAAGACGGCCAATATCAAATGGAATGCATCGCCGTTTCCAGTCAATTCTCAAATAAGCGAGCCATTGAGATTGGCTAAATGTGACTGGTTATCAAGTTTATTTTTTTCACTCGAAAGTAAATCCTTCAGGAAGAAAAATGTTGTATACAGTCTATTTTTAATTATTCGGCATCACCGAAGCACTCAACTTTCTCTAAACGTCGTCAACATGGCGAAAAGAGGGGCTGGTGTTTGAACTCAGTGCAAGAATATTCATTATCGCTAAATATTAATAACTAACTCAGAACACAATAATAACTAACGTTACTCAGAACAAAGTAATGACTAACGTTGCGACGTTGATTCGTGACTTCAATAAAGTGTTGCTGACGTCGACGTCATCCGCCGATAACGTTCAATAAAGCGAATATTTGTTTGAAAAACGTAATTTAAAATGTAATAAATAGATTATTTAACTGCTGGGATCGATTATGGGTAATCCTTCACTTGATGGTAGACGTGCTTTAATTTTTCACTCACTCGCATGCGCTCGTTCGAGAAAAGAACCACACGCCTACCTCTTGTGAATGATTTCCCTATAATCGATCCCAGCAGTTAAATAATCTCTATATAATTCTTAAAGCAGAACTTGGTCTTAAATCAACAAATCCGCTTTTGATATGTTTTTAAGTATTAAATATCATTATAAATACGATTTTTACTATGCCAGTGATGTATGTTCAGTGAAAATATGTTTTTAAAGATAAAAATCGAAAAGGCGAACAGGCATCACTAAAAAACCGAAAAAAATCTAAGGGGAAAAACTCTTGCGCGAATTACCGGAAGTGACGTCATTGGGAACAAACTATTTTTTTGTTTAGATTGGGACTGAACGCAAAACAGTATACATTGTGTGAAAATGTGAGAATTAATCGATCATGATGCTGAGTCAGAGGAAAAAAAAAGCGATAAGACGGTTAAACAATGTGCAACCTTACGATTTTGAGCCAGAATACGTGTCTGAGGATGAAAATACGATTCATCAACTGATGATGAAGTCGAACGCGGTGCAGGTGCAAATAGAGAGCTTGTAAAGACTATCGTGTCATGGCATTCGTTACGTTCAGCGGTTCATTACACTATTCACTAATCTAACAAAATAGCGTATTTATACACTTACAGCAACAATAAACAACAAACAACGTAAAAATTGTTTTCATCGAAATCTGACAGTAAGTCACCCGCAACACTGCAATATCTGAATACATACACAATAACCGCGAAATGTAGTATATTCCGAATGAATGGACCTGGTCTAATACCTATACATTAATACGAGCGTCAGACTTTTTTGCCGATAAGTAGACATTGAAGAAATATATCTATTGGATATTATTCATAATTGATAAAAATGAATAAAAACAATAATAAATGAAACAGCATATAATTTTGGCGCCATAATTTCTATAGTATTATATATTTGCCATAAGTCGCCATCAACACCAAACACTCTATAGGAGCGGTGTTTGCAATATGACACGCTCTCTAGTCTCCACGTGCCCCCAAATATCAATATACCACAGACTAATCAAATATTGCGGTGCACTATTGAAGTACAGCCTAATTAGGGTACATACGTCGGTATATCACCAAAGCACGCACCATTTAGGGAAACCTAGTTTTATGATATATTTCCTGTTTATTGCAATTACTTCAGCGGTGTAATACGAAAAATTTCAAAAGAGCATTAAACGTGTATTTAAACACACTAGAATTATGGCTGTTGTGGTAGTCAAGGTCATTCAGAC
Organism: Cyrtodaria siliqua; assembly: GCA_037043455.1. NCBI lineage: Eukaryota > Metazoa > Mollusca > Bivalvia > Adapedonta > Hiatellidae > Cyrtodaria > Cyrtodaria siliqua. Next base: position 44,367 of record JAWPHD010008415.1, read on the forward strand.
CCTGTGTATACCGAATGTGTCTAGGATATTTGTGTATGACTCCATGTTTCAGGAGACTTCCAGACCTATTTTTCTTGAATGTTTATCTTTCGAAACATCTTGTGCTCTTTTGTTTCCATATAATTTTGGAAACTTAACCATGCGGTCGCCAAGTGTTAAGCATTTTTGACTCGAGTCCCAGAAATTACGTGTTTGATTTCCAGTGGGGTCACATCCCGGATTTTTCAAACAAACTCCCGTAGTATCTTACTTGGGCATGGTACTGTGAATAAAGGTCATCATTCGGAGGGATGTAAAGTAGTCTGTCCAGTATACAGGGAGAACTATACCCTGTGCAATATCTCTCTGAACTTCTGTGTTAAAGGTGAAATAGGGCGTGTCTTTTGAGTATATATTCGGAAATATATATATATATAATATACTATCTGTTCAAATCTTACACTTATTGGTTGTCCCGTTTTCTCACAGTAGCCAATTTTATCTCATAGCGCACACGCTTCGAATTTCGCCCTTTTTGAGACAGGTAAGAGTCACGTGATCCTGTGACGTCATTGGTACCAAACGATTAGCGGTGTCGCATTGAGTTGTATAGTATTTTATGGTACTTGTACTTGTTTACTTCCCACGAAGTCAACTCAAAATGTTTGCTTCAAACTCGCGCGTCTTTCGTAGGTTCCCACTTTCTCGACGAGTCGGGCGATTTTCTTCGGTAACGATCTACCCATACTTCAAATATCATTATCTCGATTAGGGAAACGGAAGAAACTTAGGTTATTATCTTGTCCTTCTTTATGCAAACTGTTTTACCCAGCAACAGCACACGGCATTGCAAACAAGTACGTCAGAATAATAAAAAAAACTGCATAGGAGCCATTTTATTAGGCTACCATGATTCTGTAGTGACTGTCGATAGGGGGCTTATCAAGTCCCTGTGGCTCGTATCCCTGGTGATGTGGGTAGCCGGTGCGTTCCCGCCAACTGTCATGACGTAAGGCCAACAAGGCTCTCTGATTGGTCGAGCCTCGAGGAAAGCCAGCATTCTGGAAGACATAGCGAGAGTGACAAGACGTGTTTCCTAGAATCATACATATAACGAAGATTAAGTAATGAACCCGAGGGCACTGATATCATGTATCAGGTAAGGAGACACTTTAATTCTCACGTCTCCGTCTAGGTATTTTGTTCTTCTTTTAGTTTAGATACTACAGATTACCAAATATGCAAACGACGACTAGAAACGTCAGGGAATGTTTATGCACACACAATCTAAACTGTTCACTCGAATATTTAAACATGCAGAAAAAATAACAAATAAGTTATCATTTTACGCAGTCTAGATCCTCTGCGACGCTTGCTTGTTTGCAAAATTATCAGGCGTCGAACTTGATCAAGACTAATTTCATGTAGGTTAATCCGTGACAACGCAAACAATACACGTACATAAAACATTCATAAACTGAAAATGTGAGCTAACTTTATAGACACGTATGACAGTGGAGAGTGTAAACATGCACATATTCTACTTACGATAGATTGTTTCGTCCTAACTGGAGCACTCTCGCTGCACAAAAGAAAACAAAATGGAGGAATGGCCGCATCAAAACGGAAATGGAATGCTATGACGTCAGGCTCTTCCAGTAACACATTACTTTCATGAAACGCCTCCCGAGTATTGGCGATCAGTGCTTAGAGGTCTAAATCAAGTTCATGTTCACTATAAAAAACACATACATCTATATAAATCTTCCTTGGAATTTTATTAGAACAAAATGTAGTTCCCATCGATTCAAAAACATATACAGAAAAAGGAATTCGCAATTAACTATCTCCATACACGAGGGGTACAGCAAATTCACGCTTCACTGTGTACTATATGCAGTATATGGAATCTCGAATTAGGTCAAACAGCATCACAGTATTAGAGCGTTCTAATGGTTTCCATACAGTAATAGTTATCTGAATTTCTATATTCATGAATAATAACGCTCTATGAAAATATAAAGAAAAAAAAATGGCCTTCTTTTCTTTCCTTCGAATCATTGAATAAGTTTCTGTCTGATAGAAAATTCATCTTAGGTTTCAACCGACAAATGGTCTATATTTAAACTAATAAAGTAAGATCCCCTCATACCCTTTTATGTGTGGGTGATATATTACACGGTTGATTCATGATACTAGCATGGGACAGCTACAGTATATGACTGCTGAGTGCAGTTGCGGCTGAATTGAATTGAGTTTAACGGCTCATCAACACAGTATAAGTTATTTAGAGCCGCTCCAGAGAGAGGGGAAGGATACATAGGAATCCGGGAACAGTGCCCTACTCTTATTATCGAATAGATTCCTATGGTTCTTTAACATGCTCGGAGGATAGACCTATACGCGGGACCGACCGGTTTACGTCCCCAACCGACGGACGAGGCCAAGGGAACGTGTTTGCCAAAGAACACACCGACAAAATTCAGAGGAACCACCTCCGGTTACAAATCCGCTGCGCTACTGACTGCGCCAAGTTGCGGATGACAATTAGACACTGTACAGTCTAGTCAAAAACACAGCAACAAATCTATTATCTGAATATGTTTAAAAATGTATGCTTGCAAGAGCTTTCAAAACAGAATTTCATGATTTTAGTTTTAGTTGGGGTAGGGGGTTTGAAAGGGGATGTGGTGCTGCCTTTTAAATCTCAGCTCAGATGCCCTCCCCCTTCCTCTCCACCCCAACTCCCATCTTGAACAGTAGCGATTGTTACGTACACATTCCACATATGAGAGGGTGCCCAATACTACCCGCTCCATCGAATAAGCGCCTGCAGTTCTTGCGAGGACAGTCCAGTCAAAAATACAGTACAGAGTCAAACAACTCGGATTTTCGTGTACTATTGATAAAGAAATAACATGCTTTTCGTGACATGCAGCAACATTCATGTAATATGTGAGCTAAAACAACAATTCAAGTAGCTCCTCGTATTTTATTTAACAAAAGACACACGATTGTTGTCATTTTAAACGTATTCTAAAAAAGTCATCTCTTAGAGTTATCGCCCCTCGCTTCGACATTTTACAAGGCGGGTCTGCATTTATCACGCAGTAAAGCTTCTAAAAAAAAGTCGGTTCAGACGAAAATCACGAAACTTAAAGCGGAACTGAAATTTCATCATCAAAAATTGTCACAATCTTCAAAATTATGTCTTTTAAAAAATCCAAAATGGCGGACATTTAATTTTATTTTGACGTTGCCGAAAAATGACGTACTACTTTTCGTTGCCATGCGTTACCAAATATTTAATAGATGTAGGAAATTATCAAGACTGCTCCCCTACTGTTTATTTACAAATAATAATTAAAGCATTTTTTTTTTCCAAACTCACGAATGTATTACTACAGACTTCTTATGGTCTATGCTCATGTTTTCATGTATATATTTCACTGAATAAAAGTCCGACAGTTATTTGGTTATGCTCAATATCTGCTTACTGAAGGACAGTTCTCCTTCTCTTAAATCAGGGTCTAACATTGCTCGATTTATTTATGAAATATCAGGGAGTAAGTATACTTTACTCCCTGGAAATATTAAGAGAAATACACGTACATGTATTAACATGAATGCTTTACATTGTAGGTATCTTGTATTATTTCATATATGGGGTAGGGTAACTCGTCCTTAAGTCGAACTTGCCCCTGACTCGGACAGTAATTGATGGTTGAATATATTTCTCAACTGGAAACGGTCAATAAATGTTACTATGAAAGGGAGACAATCCAATGATTTCTTTCATTCAAAACAACAAAAATTACCCCAATCTATCGATTTCTACATCTACCTTTATAGTCCGACTCAAGGGCAATTACATGTTCGACTTTGGGGCATGTCTAAATTGTTCTGCCCTAAAGACGAACACTAAAGACATCTAAAATATGTAATTTTTGTAAGGAAATTTATATACATACATGAAGAATATAAGGACAATTTCTTAATTTGATCTTATGGCAACATTCAAAGCAATTTTTATAACCCACTACTGATGATGCAAAAACTGTCCGACTCTTGGGCGAATTTGGGTGAGTGCGAAAAGTATGACGTAATCCCAGCAAAATTGAATTGAATGATACATTAAACACTGAGAAAGAAACTAGATGATTTCAGCAAGCAGGAGCGTGAACATATACAGACAGAGGTGCCGAGAACCAATAACCTGTTTGACTCAGGGGCAAGTTACCCTATCTTGTAAAGGAATAATAAACACTTATGCAACTAAGACAGCTTTAATTTATGTTTTAAATTGAAGTGTATATGAAATTTAAACATGTGAAATAGATCATGGAATAGATAAGATCTTTCATGAATTTCAATGTCTGCAGCTGAATCAAAGCCCCAGACACTGGCATGCGTCATGACGTTGCATCTTGGAACCAAGTCCAACATAGATCATTTATGTCCTCGTTCCCCGTTGCGTAACGGGCACCTTTTCTGTCATCAGACACATTGATATCAAAATTCTCTAAAACCTCCGCTTTTCGTTATAAATATATTCTGAATTTTTGTTTTTTACCGACACGTTCAATCACATTAATCCGCTCGTCTAACGTTAACACTCTTCGCTTCGACATGACTTCATTAACTTTATTTATTGTAATCAGCTGTTAAAAATAGCGAGTAACTATATTACCGTTGCCATCACGTGATATAAACAAATTATTATGTTATCCAATCACTAAACGTCGTATAAATATAACTTCATCTATATTAATGAGGGTACTTGACAGTATTGACCAATCACATCTCCGTATTAAAATAAACTTATGAATATTTATGAACATTTCAACCTTCCAATGTAACGCTCCCAATCATCGATGTCTGAAGGTGATAATTGGCATTGCAACTTATTAATTGGTACTTATAATTGATATCGCCTACAGGGTGATGATTACAAAGGCTAATTAGGTTATTGTTGAATTTATATTTGATCTCGTTTCTTTGTGAATTACGGATAGCTAAACTGTTGTTTTTTTTCAGTTTAATTCTGAAAAAAAACGGCGGTCGCTAATTGATTTTAAAATCGGTCTTTTGGTACGAAAGTATGCGGTCTTTGGTCGCGTTAAGACAGGTGGTCGCTTATTGCAGTATAATTTAATAGCAAAATTCGTCGGGGGAATTCAAAGTGGTCGCTTATGGCAGGTGGGCGCTTAAACCAGGTGGTTTGATGACCAGGTTTGACTGTATATCCGTCGAAATGAAAGCATGTGGTTTAGACGTAGCGGAATCTAAATTGGTAAAGTGGTGGGGGCCTACAATCCTTAAATAACACATCATTACATTTAGTCTAATTTGTCAACTGGGTACAAACGTATGATCAACGTATCTGCAACATGCGTATTTGTGGAGCCCTGTGGTCTAGTGGTAGACAGTTGGACCATGATCAAAAAGTCGTGGCTTCGATCCCCGCCATTGCCATATGCGTTGTGTCCCTGAATATTATATTTTATCTGCATTTGCTAAGAACTGGTTCTACCCAGGAAGACATCGAGAGTGATTCAAATAAGTTCATAGAGCTTTCGTTACAATCGTTTAAACTAACATGCGTATTTACATGTGAGAATGTAGAAAAGCAAGCAATCTAACACTGGGTTAATCAAACCGGCGTGATTATTTTGATGATGCATCCCACTTCAAGAGTACATGTGTCTGTTTAATTAAAGAATGCATTATATTTTAAACATGCGAGCCAAGGTGGCCCTAAATCGATCACCTGAGTACTGGCCTATAATCAAACTTTTTCGAAATCTTATGATCATATCCAATCTGTCGTGTTAATAACATTGATTAAAGGCACTGACAAAGTTTGGTAAACATCAAATACAAAATGAAAGTGATAGAGTGTAACATCTGGGGCAGGGCAAAATGTGACCCCAGGGCTACATGTAATATATAAGAGCTGTGTGCCTTGTGGTTGTAGAGAAGAAGATTTGTTAAGCTTTTCCCTATACAAGTCTATGTCTTGGCCCTATCGCGTTAACGAGGCAAAATATAGCAATTTTAACTGAATCAAGGGCAATTAATCCAGTGTTATTGGTCCGAATCGGCTGGTTTACGAACTTGTCCAAGCTTTCATTTATATCAACAATTTGGTCAAGTTTGAAAAGATCTGGAAAACAAGAGGGCCAAGATGGCCCTAAATCGATCACCTGAGTACTGGCCCATTATCGACTTCTTCGAAATCTTATGTCACTTACGACTACTTGGGTAAACAAGTTAGTGTCACAGTTAGTCTATGTACAACATGTGACCCTTGGGGCGGGGCCAAATAAGACCCCAGGGTCACCATTGGCCAAATGTGACCCCAGGGTCACCATTCTGGGGTCACCATTTGCCAAATGTGACCCCAGGGTCACCATTTGAACAAACTTGGTAAAGGCAATAGGATTATTGTAAATGCAAATATTAAACCTCTGGCTAATGTAGTTCCAGAGAAGAAGACTTTTTAATGTTTTTCCTATATAAGTCTATGTTAAACTGTGACCCACAGGGCGGGGCAAAATTTGACCCCAGGGTCACCATTTGAACGAACTTGATAGTGGACCATAAGCTTATAGTAAATGCAAAATATTAAACCTCTGGCTGTTGTAGTTTCAGAGAAGAAGATTTTTTTATGTTTTTCCCTATACAAGCCTATGTAAAACTGTGACCCCGGGGCGGGCCAAATGTGACCCCAGGGTCACCATTTGAACAAACTTGGTAAAGGACCATAATCTTATAGTAAATGCAAAATATTAAACCGCTGGCTCTTGTAGTTAAAGAAGATTTTTAATTTCTGTCCTATATAAGTCTATGTAAAACTGTGATCCCCGGGGCGGGGCCAAATTAGACCCCAAGGTCACCAAATCTATGAAAAACATGCAAAATGTCAATATACACTTCAGACTCCAAGGGCACGATCCCCGGGGAATTCATTTGAACAAATTTGATAGTCTAGGCGTTGGCGATTGTTTTAAAAGAAAAACTGTCAAAATCTGTCCAGCGGTTCTTGAGAAGAAGATTTTTAAGGTTTCGCCTACTCTTATTATCGAATAGATTAACGTGCTCGGAGGATAGACCGATACACGGGACAGCCCGGTGTACCTCCCCATCCGACGGACGAGGCTAAGGGAAAGTGCCTTGCCCAAGAGCACCACGGAGGATTGAACCCGGGGCCTTCGGTTACAAATCCGCCGCTCTACGGACGCCAGGCCAGGGCAGGCCAAATTATTGCATAGTTCAGAAAATCAAGGGCCATAACTCCGATGTAGATGGTCCAATCTGGCTGGCTTTCGAACTCGTCCGAGCTTTCATTAATATCAACAATCTTGTAAAGTTTGAAAATGATTGGATGAAAAAGACCCTATAGCGTTGAGGCAAAATATAGCAATTTTAACTAAATCAAGTTTCAGAACTCCGGTGTTACTTTTCTGAACTGGCTGGTTTTCGAACTCGTTTGAGCTTTTATAATATTAACAATCTGTGCAAGTTTGGTAAAGATCAAATAATAAATGAAGGTGCTAGAGTGTTCACAAGACAAATATGACATTTTTCAGAAAATCAGGCCTTCCTTATAAAACAAGCCCCTAGAAAGGGGCTAATTATGACCCCATGGTTATCATGTGAACAAACTGGAGAAAGCTGCATGTAAGGATGCTTCACACCAATTTGGTCATAATCTCTCCAGTGATTACTGAGAAAAAGTCCTAAAATACCCTTTACCTCATAGAGCGCCAATACAATGACGTAAATGCGATCAGTATAAAACCAGATCAGGCTGCGAATAACTCATCAGGCATCGTAGTGTTTCCACGAGGTAAAGGTTAAAGAGTATGTTAACGATGACGACAGACAGAAGGATGATGGATGAAGAGTGATGGGAACAGCTCATCTCTGAGCCGGCTCAGGTAAGCTAATAACAGAATAATACCTTGCGGAAATCAGGTAAGCTTGAAATAGAATAATACCTTGCGGAAATCAGGTAAGCTAATAATAGAATAGTACCTTGCTTCCAAAAACTAACATGCCGAAAACCCATGGTCATTGAGCTGAATATGGCTGTTCAGCAAGAAGTTCACCATCATACCGTCCAAGTACATTAGTATTTACAAAAGAATGAATGTCAAAGTCTGATGTTGTTGCCTCCTTATCTTCAGACCTTATCTCCTCATCGTCAGATCTGGTTCTCCTACTAGTCCTAGCAGTTGTGGTTTTATCTACACGTCGTTAAACACGATCTTTTAACATTTTCTTCACCTAAAAAATGTTAAAAGACAATGACAAATTTTCTAGCACATGTTTAATAGTTTTATACACTTTGCAACATAAAGAAAGTTAAATCTGACAAACATGTAGTCATTTGACCTTTACATATAGAGATGTGTATCTATTTGTAAATCTAATTAATAATGAACAAGTGGGTGAGTTTTTGCTATGTCTCTGCGAAATACAATTGCAATTCACACTAGTGAAAATGTGACTAAAATTTCATTGAGATTTTACTGAATTGTACATATTTTACTAAGAGTTTGGTAATTTATAATTTCCCTAACATTAAGTGAGATTTCAGTGACATTTGGTGCACACTGAATCCGGCATATAGTACCTGGAAACCCCGGTATCATAAACAAGAGGTAAATGACCTTGAAGCTCTACTGATAGGTTTTGATAGCTATATCAGCCATGGGAACTTTTAGGACCAGCACTCTATGTAAACAAAGACGGCTTCTTTGGCCAAGTAGACATCACAAACATATATTTAAACCTATTATAGACGTGGCGCCTTTTTGTATTTCCGACCAACCTGAATGTAAGCCAGGATCAACCAGACATCAAGTGAAACATTCCTGTGAAGTTTAATTAAAATCTGTAGTTCTGAGGAGTAGTCGATACAAGTTTTTACTAAATACCTATATGTAAACAAAGATGGCTGCTGGTATCCATGTTTAGCGTCAAATCAAAATGATTTTCGACAGGGACCAACATCATGCCATGCTGATCTTTATGGCTATAGTCCCATATCAATATCACTTATAGTTTTCATGAAGTAACAAGACAAGGTTTCCTCAAAATCATCCGAGTCTTAATTATAATTATACTTATTTGGTAATCAGAAACCTCTAACAAGTTTTTCTCCTGAATATGAGAGATAGGACCATAGCGGGGGACTGAATACCTATCAAGGTCTAGAAGACACACCAACTGGCGCTGTCTTATACATGTTATACTTCAAAGAAATATCATAGGAAGTAAATCAGTAAATGACATATTATACACTTTAAATAAATACAGAAACAATACATGAACATATAAATGATAACAGGGAGTAAGTATACGGGAAGGAGAAATGGGTTCATAAACGCTCTAGTTTATCGATTTATGTTGTCGCGCAAGAACGCCGCCATTTACTATTTTATAGATACAGGTAAATCGATCGTAAACGCGTTACATGTGAAAATTTAAAATTTCAGCCAACATCTCAAATTAGGCAGTTTTACAGCCTCTTTTTTACGTAACTAAGAGAAACATTTTACAGCTGCCACACTGCACTAAATGAACGCTAGTGTGAATGTTAATACATACAGATAAATGACTCGGTTTCATTGAGTCTGTCCATGAGAGGTAACGTAGGAAACAACACCCTCATACCCCTAGCACCGGCTTAAGTGGCATTCTACTTCAAAGACATACACATTGAGCTTGATTATCCCAAAGGACCAATAAGTAATAACCCTATTGATTTGCAGTCGGGCGACATTTCACAGACGTCAGACAGCATTAAACGCTTGTGTAAATGTCAATACATTCCATTACTTTTATAATTATAGCGTCTTTCATCTTTATCATAATTTAAAGGCCTCCCATTGTTATACTTAATGCATGTTATCGTAATCACAAACTTGTTATTGTTACCTAAACGCCCTTCATCGTCATCGTACATTTAATACCTTTTGTCGATATTCTAAATTTAATTATTCATATTGTTATTTTTAACTAAACAACGCACCCTTTATTTTGAAATAACGTCGTCGATTTAAAACTATCATTTAATTAATTACATCCATATAATCGTAAAATAAAGAACTGCTGTATCAATTTTCAAATAGGCTATAAATCGATAAAGGATAGAAATACAAATTATAACATGGCACAATTGGTGGAATTTGGTATATACGTATTTATAAACACAGTAATAAATGTATATATCATCACAATACAACTAATACAGGCTTTTATGCATCAATGTATGTGTAAAAGACGGAAGTTGTTAACAACTTTCGTAAATATTGTTAACAGTTTAATTTATTCACACATGCACACTAGTGATTCGAAACTACAGTTATATTCTACAAGTATTGTGAAAGTTCATTTCTTAATTTAAAAGCTTTATAAATAAATATGCATAATCTACAAATATTGACTTTATTTGTTGAGTTAAGTAACTCTATAAAATTAAACATGTAGGGATGTTTCTAAAATATTTCGATATATATGATTTTAATCTGACCAAGTTCGGTAAACATCAGATGAAAAAGAAAAAATCAGGACTTGTCTTAACAAAACAAAAAATAGCATATTTAACTAAGGGTCATAAAACTGGTATTACTAATTCGATCTAGCGAAAGCAAGTCAATTATACTAAATATAAATCTGGAATTTCACTGTTATAATAAACTAAACAACTTCATTAATTGTATCGTAATAATTCCATTGTTAAATTATAAACTCTATCCATTGTTATTATAAATTAATTTAAATTTTAAAATCATCACAATTAGATTATACCGTTTCAAATGAACAACTCAATACGACGAAATACTGCACCGATTTTTCAAAACGAAACCCATTTTATCGCATTCCTGTTTTAAAAATAGTTATAAAATTCGAACAGGAAATTAAGTTTTCTACCAAAAACACGCATTAAACAAACAACAGTAACACTGTTAATAAGAAGCAAGGCATGTTGCTTCACAAACACAAAGGTTTGACGACAGGGTCTAGGGAGCACCAAAAGTCACTATTACCCTATTGTCATCCCAATAAAACGGGACAGCATATATAAGGAAATCCACGCCAACAATCTGACAATCAAGACAACGTTAATATGCAATCTAAATGTAACACATATGTGCTCATTTATATATGAATGAAAAGGCCTAGAAAGCCACAATGCAAGTAGTTTTCAATGACATGACTTGGCTAAATGTTCGTACTATAGAAAATGTTTCAGATTATGAAGTACACATTGTGCTCCAAGTTAACAAGGTCCCTACGTATATATCTTGATTCATATTCTCCTGAACATAAGCTTTGTGGATTCCAAAATTATATGCCTTTCCAGCCGCTTTGTACCACCATCCACCGTTAACGTGTTGTGCACAGTGTACATGATTGACATCTTTAGCACTGAATCTTGATCCAGTGTTATACTGCAAACTATCTATAAAATAAATGGTAGGTACGAATCAGATCTTACTTGTGCCGTACAATGGTATACGCGTGCATTATTTAGATAATATAAGAATATAGTGTTTTATTTATCTAGGTTATTGGTTTTCTTACAGAAGGTTCACTTTAATAAATGGGCTTTTAAGAGACATACGGCAATCTTGATTCGTGTGAAACTCTCGACGTCCCGTTAGATTTATTTTTACGTAACTTGCATTTTTGCATTCATTAAAGTTAATTAGTAAAATAGTTCATAGCATTTTTTTTACTTATGTCTAACTATTGATACTATCGCAACAATGATATATTCAGCAATTGGTAGAATAACAAAGAAAAACGGACAACATTTTTTTATCTAATTTATGCAAGCAAGTTAAAATTGAAAATGATACTGGATAACTTTTAGACAATATACACAAGTTGTCATCAAGTTTAAAATGTGTCGTGTTAGTTTAATCATGGTATTGCTGTGTTTGATAACTGTAACTGTACAGTCACGTGCTATACGTGTGTGTGTTAGTACAACTAAAACAGATGTATATTTTAAAAGAAAGTTATATAAGTATTCAAATAAAGCCATTGTTAAGCCATGTTTTGCCACCTACATGTTAAAAACTGTACAGAAACTGATTTGAGTAAGGATACATGATTATTTATCAGCTAATGTTCTTCTTCGCAAATATGGCGTGTTTCTTGGTTTTCTTTCACACAACAACTACAGTACTGGAGATAACGCCATATTGGACAAGTAAATACAAACCGAGATAATCCGAAAGTAAGAAAATATGCATTATGATTACGAGTTATTCCTTTTACTATCTAACACATTGCCTAACCAGACTAGAGTACCTAATGTTTATACAGTGCCATACTATATATCTCACAGTCTCTCTTGAGCTATAATAGTTTATGATCTGAACACGTACGTGTACATGTACTAAGTTTAAAATTTCAAATTCATTTTAATAATTGTATTTGCCAAGTTCATTTCAAAGACTTGTGTTTAAAGAGTTTCCGATTCAGATATGAACTCTGATACAAATTGATCTTTAAAACAGTGTCATATGCCTTGCTACATGAATATGTATTATAACTCAATATTACGTAATATCTGAAGACTAAATAGATTATGATCCGGACCAAAATGAGAATCCCTTTAAATCTTGAAAGCGGAAACCATTTTCAAAATTGTCATAATAGTTTTTGTTGCTTTAATACGCATTCGTCGTAAAGAAATGTTGTTTTTTCGTTGTTGTTTTGTTTTTCGAAACCCAGCATATATATCTTGTTTAAAGAATTGTTTCACGTAGATAAATACAATACTAAACTAACGTACGAGTGTTGCAGTTTTTATACAAGGCCCACGTACTATCTGTCCTGAGTATTCCTATAGTTGACTGTGTGAAACAAAAATGGTGTTATTCAAAATACATATAGAAAGAAAAGACAATACATTCCTATGGAGGTGAGACTCTTCATTATTCAGTTGTGGGGGGTGGGGGGAGACTCTTCATTATTCAGTTGGTGGGGGGGCATATAATTGAACAGATATAACTAGTATAACTCTTAAAATTTAAGATACATACGGATTAGGTAGTAGGAATGTATAAAACTGAGATTTATGGTCCTATAGAAAACACAGCAATCAACATGATCAAACGCAATGGAACCGTAGAAACCGAAATATGAGCATATTAAAATGTCAATGAAAATGACAATACGTAACATAAACAGTTGACAGTGTGGTGTAAATAAAAGTACATCAAAATCTATAACAATAAAATCCACATCCAGAGAAATTAGCAAACAATATATTACTTAAATGTTGCTGTAAAGATATACAAAAATATAATTTGAAAAATCTCAGGATGTATAAAGAATCGTACTGAACAACCACATCAGTTGCAGCCAAAGAGAAAACTTATTTAGGACAAGACCAACAAAACCTTGGGACGAAGGCACCTACCTCCATTTGTCCGGGATTCAGAAGGCGCAATCATAGAGTCCCAAGAGGTTGTCCAGTCATCGCCCAAGGTATTTCACTAAACATGAAGTGCGTTACAATACTAAAGGGTCGTATCCTTTTCTGATGAATTTCCTGATTAAATTGGTAAAATGGTCAGGAAACTCGTCAGATCTTTTTAGCAGCCGAAGTTTATAGACCATATCTTCTTAAAATAGAGGTTGTGATGTTCCTAGTCGCAGACTTGTTTTAAGGTTGGTGTTGTACTTCTCCGGTAGGTTTTCCTTAAGACGATAGCATTTTGAGAAAGATCTAGGCAGTTTGTGATAAAAAAAACACTTCCTAAAGAAGTTTACGTGTAATGACCTGATTTCGATCATTGAAGTCCATAACATCTTTACAAGCTCTAGAAAACCAAATGAGCTGGGAGATATATATCCTGTATGATGCACCCCGTATGATGTAGCACTTGAAATTAAAGTGTGCTTTGTAGCAACGCACTACGCAAATTTGCCGCACTTTGCAACTCGGCTGTGAAGTTGCTTAGTGCGTTGCTACAGTGCTTATTATTTACTGCACCGACCGCTTTATATCTATACAATATATTCTATATATAATAGTATCTTACTGGACTACAATGGAGTGTTGTTTACATGATTATGCTGATGATTTGAAGGTAAATTCGCAATGTCAAAGCATTTTGTTTGTCCCAACGTCCGAGATACACTATCTCAATATTGACCAGAATGTCTGTGTGTTAGTTTTCATTAACTACAACTACAATCATATTGACTTTAACCGGCATTAACTCAACGGTCTCCGCCACAGGTAATAGCCATTTTGACGTTTACGTGAAATAGTAATTGAATAGCTCTCAAGCTAATTTAGTTTCATATTTGTCTGAACTTAAGACATACGCTATTACATTAAGTGGCGACTGGTTGAGGTTCACAGAACAGAAATGTATGTATTTCATGTGTCTGTTGCTTCCTAAAGATCTCCAAGTTCCGTATTTATTAGCACTAGCGTTCGTTTAGTGCAGTTAGGCTGATGTAAAATGTACCCCCGTTCTACGAATCAGCAGTTTTATTTTATATTGGTCTTTTCGGGGTTCATCGAGAACAGTATACGTGGCTTTGACGTGGATGATGCTTTGACGGCGCTAGTTGTTGAAGTGAGAGGTGTTGTTTATACATTACCTCTCATGAACAGACACAATGAAACCGAGTATGTTATTTTATTCACTCGGTTATATGTGCTTCCAACGGAGCTCTCTTTTCAGTATGTATTAATGTTTAAACGTGTTAGACTAGGAGCTGAAGATTGACTACATATTCAACCAAAGACATTGAAATAGCATGTCAAGGTCACACAAATGTGAATTAATATATTTGATAATATGGTATATACTACAATATTTATGATGTTTAAAAACTGATACAATGGCACTGACGAAATGTTCATAGCCTCAAAGTAAGTCATGTTTTCCAAGCAAGATGTAGCCGACTTTTGAATGTTAAAAAAGCAAACAACTGTATCTACATTTCCTGTATATAAAATCTAGTTTAATAGTCTACCTGATTAAATATGTAAACAAGTAAGACACATATGTTTTCGAGATTAAACCTACATAAATTGAAAACATTTCAAAGGTGTGTCTAGGTGCAGATATCATAGTGTCTTCTCGAAGGTATCTCAGACACAACGATACATCATATATTTGCCTTTTTAAGGACTGTATTTATTGTTTGTTCGATAAAATAAAATAAATAATAAATCAAAAAATAAAAATAAGATATAGGGTCCTATAGAAACCATAGCGTTCAAACAACAGTTTTAAAAACAACAACTATCAGCAATGTGAAAATTGTATTATTTATATGTTCATATTTTCGTACATTACATTGAACAAGAGGAGAAATAAAGTATTGTTAACATGTTTAAATTAAATTGATTACCTCCCATTAACCTCTTAACTAAAACTTGTGTTCATAACATTGAGTACGAGGAGCATTATAGTATTGTAGGTTAATGAATTACGTCCCAGTTACCTTAAAAGTAGAGTTGAAAACTGATCATGTTATTAACCTGTACTTTAAAGAAGTAATTATCGTAACTATATCTGGGTCACAGCTGACGATCAAGTTTGTAAACGGTCCCATACAGTGTACTAATTTAAGACTTTACATTTCCAATACATTCCATTTTTAGGACAAAAAAAACTTTTATTTAAAGCGTTTTGAACGGATTAACTTGTGGAGTGTCTTTAATTGAATATTTGTTAATCGGGGAGACTCGATATATAAGAGTGCACTGCTAAAGCAGTTGGGTAATGCGTCACTTGTTTCATGATTACTTGACGTGTTAGCCATTATCTAAAATGCAATAATCATATTAGAGTAGACGTATATTGGCATATCATCAGGGTATGTTGATTTCTTTAAAGATACTGTATTCGTAATATCCAACTTTGTAAGCATGCATTCAAACATGTGGCAGTTAAAACATAATTTGATACAGAGTGAATGGCAATACACGAGGTTACGTAGAACACCGGTAATACAGAAAATGTGCTTAAATATCTACTTTAAATGAAGAGAGAGAGAGAGAGAGAGAGAGAGAGAGAGAGAGATAATAATAATTCAAACCTGGAACATAGTACAATTTAAAGTAACAACGCCTTTACTCCCATGGCCACCGCCCCAGATTGTCGAATACTGTATAATGTAAGGACATATACATTACATTCAATTAAAAAACGAATAAATAAGATTTAATAATACACATAATGAAAGAAGGTTTACGGATGCAACACTTTTATCAATAACGTTACTATACGATATATTCTAAAAGTTGTTATCTATTTCAAAACATATACTGTAATGCATCATGTCACATGATTTGTCTTTAGATATAAAATTCGTTAACGTTTTCAAGTCGGTTTCGTTTCAAATGAATCTAGCTTTTCAGCAGTTGGTTCGGGAATGAATTCCGTGCATCGCAGTGCCTGCCATAAATAGGAGACTGGCGAAAAATCCATCCATTGATCCCACCAACATAAACGTCTCACAACACAGTTAATTTTGCATAGCTCTGCATATGTAGCAGGACCCCTCTGGACCCCTGTAGAACTTAATGAATTTTCTTAAAAATATTTTCTTTGTGAAACTTGATGTCTGTTGCACGAAATATCCAACAAAAAACACGGGGTTGACCAATTTGCTTTTTTTTAATATCAATAGTTTGAAGAGACCCTCTTGAATTTGTCCATTTCACTGACATTTTCAAATGTGTCACTACCCAGTATTAGATTCTCAGATCTGGGCTCAGAAACCTTCAGGCATATCCTAACCTGTATGAAATCATGAACTTGTCCCATTCGTGTCACCTGCAACAAAAAAAGAGAAAATATTTGCACATTTTAAGAAATAAGCAAGAACCGAATAACACAGATCTTTTTTTTAAGCTCCAGAAAGTTCTACCGTGACTGGCAAGGGAAATAACTGTTTAGTGAGACCTTAAGTGCTTTGGAGTAATGATGAAAGCTGAAATTAGCCGAGTAAAGATCTATGCGCACTTATGTCCACCATTTAATTGAGCAATACGGTCTTCTTTGAACGGAGTCAAACAATATGCAAGAATCAATTATCATCCTTGCTGTTTAGACATAGGCGCTTGAACAGGGATGGGGAGTGGAGTGGGGAAGGCAATATATACAGGTAATATATATAAGGGCAATATTATTGGCATGATGGAATGATGACTGAGTATATGTCCCCCACCACCCCACCTTCCACCGCAACAACGTTTACTCCGCGGCAGTTGCATCAGTGTGAACTGCCTCAGTTTGCATCGGCGTAGCTACGGGCCTGATTAGCGACATCGTAAACGAGGTACCTAGAGAATACATATTAAATGTGTTTGAATAGATTTCGATTATTTTCCCGAATTATATGTTGAATCCCTAAAAAATAAAACGTGTGCTTGTTTTCGGAATGTTGTTGTGAACGGGCATAACATAAGCCATTTGACAATAGAAGTAGATATAAAAGTCGAACATCAAATGTGGCATTTAAGGACCACAGTTAACCACAAACGCGCAATGAAAAAAACAACAACAAAACAAATGAATAAAAGGCAAGATAAGACAGCATACACATACATACAAGGTTGACAATATGGCTACCGCCTTGGAACAGTCAGTAGCAAAACAAGGCCGCTGGGAGAAGCTAGGTTCTAGGGTGCACCAAACCTCACTCTTACCCTATTGTCATCCAAATAAGACGGGACAGTAAATAAAGATATCTCCGTCAGGTTATACTCTCCAACAAACAAGATAGCATTTATTTAATAAAAATATAGATATTTTGTTCATTAAAAAGTGTGACACGTAAACAAATATATAATCTTGTCCAACCCACCACCAACACCCACCCACCCCACCTATACTTTTTAATTTAATAATGGTTAGCATTTTAGTATAGTTCAGCCTCTGTGTCTCAAACAAAGCCTTACAGACATCATAAATAAAATCTCATTTCTAAATGTATATTTGCAAACCAAAATAACACCAAGACAACTCCGCGGCAGTTGCATCAGTGTGAACTGCCTCAGTTAGCATCGGCGTAGCTACGGGCCTGATTAGCGACATCGTAAACGAGGTACCTATAAGAGAATACATATTAAATGTGTTTGACTGGAGAGAAGATGTTTACTTTAGATAATTTTATTTCAGAATGGTTGTGATCCTGAATGCTATAGAATCGTTTTTGTCTTTTTTATGAATATTCCTACAATATACACGTCTGTAAACACATGCAAATGCATATTTGTGTTTTATTTTGATGTCATGCAAATATTTTGTCAAACTTGATGATGGGGTAAATTAAATGCGGAACCATTGAAAGCAACGAACACAAGCAAGAGGCAAAATAAGCAGACTCGGTTTTATCGAGTCTGTTCACGAGAGGTTATATAAGATGTTACACCTCTCAAGCCCCTATAACCAAATTAAGCGAACCACACCTGATTAGGCTAAATTATCCCAAAAAACTATTTAGTAATAAATCTATGGATTCAGCTGCTACAGAGTAATAGACGAACGCTTGTAGGAATACCAATAAATTTCGAAAAGGGGATCCACAGGAAGCAACGAACACATCGTTTTATCGTCGGATCATGGGAGGCAATACCCTAAGATAACACTTATCACTGGCTGATGTGGTATCCTTTTTTTAAAACATCAATGCTGTGGATCAAATGTTCAAAAGGAACATTAAGTAATAAAAACAGAAAAGGGTACCCCTTGGAAGCAATATACATAAAAAAGTGATAAAAACAAAATCGAATGTATCGAGGCTGTTTATGAGAGAGAGGTAATATAAGGTGCAACACCCCTCAGTAAGTACAGTAATTCAGGTGTTTTTCTCTTAACTACATGATGAAAGTTTAGTAGCATTCCATTTTTAAAAACATTGCCTAAACAAGAGATTAAACAACTGTAGATCTTAAAATATATTCATACTACGGTGTCCGGTTGGGGCCAGATACAATGTCGCATTGTCGTGGGCGACAATGCGACGCCCGACAACGCGACATCACGACATCGCGATACGACAACTCAACATTGTGATACGACATCGCGACATTGCGATACGACATCGCGATAATTATGTCGTGATGTCGTATCGTAATGTCGTGATGTTGTATCGCGATGTCGCGATGTCGCATTGTCGGGCGTCGCATTGTCACGCACGACAACGCGACATTATGTCGTATTGTCGTAATGTCGCCCACGACAACGTGACATTCTTTCAATTGTCGTAATGTCGCCAACGACATCACGACATCGCGACATTACGACAATTGAAGGAATGTCGCGTTGTCGTTATGTCACCAACGACATCACGACAACGCGACATTACGACAATTGACAGAATGTCGCGTTGTCGTGGGCGACATTACGACAATAAGACATAATGTCGTGTTGTCGTGCGCGACAATGCGACGCCCGACAATGCGACATCGCGACATTATGGTACGACATCACGACATAATTATCGCGATGTCGTATCGCAATGTCGCGATGTCGTATCGCAATGTCGAGTTGTCGTATCGCGATGTCGCACTGTCGTATCGCGATGTCGCGTTATCGGGCGTCGCATTGTTGCCCACGACACTGCGACATTGTATCTGGCCCCAACCGGACACCGTATCATACTCCCTAAATATGACAGCCAGTCAAAGTAATAAACAGGCATTTCCAAATTTCGGTTTACTTTATTTTGAACCTGTGATGGTTTGTCAATGCATAGCAAGGACGATATCCTTAATTAACAAGTCGACATTTTAATTAACCTTAAACACCTTAAACACCTTAACATATCATATTCAATAGAACAAGTATGTGCGCATGACTATCTGGATATGAAGCTTACGAAAAGACACGCATACAAATTCGATAATGTACTACTTGTCTTCTTGACGATCTGAAATACAAACTGTATTGGTATTAAAGGATTGTATTTTAGAGCGTTTGTTAAATATGTGTATTTGCAAGTTTGTGTCGGTGATCGTTTGATGTATATACGCTGTATATAATTGAATACTGATATAAAATCCAGTTATTGACATAATACACTGGTTCGTGTGTTTCCATAAGCGCAGTCAAAACATAAAATGGTAACAAATAAATGGTACATGCTGTTGAAGCGGTTCCCGAAGAACACCGCTTATTTTGAAAATGTGAATATACGCGTAAATTTAAAATGAAAGAGAGAGAGAGAGAGAGAGAGATAGAAAGAGAGAAAAAGATAAAGAGAGAGGGAGAGAGACAGAGAGAGACAGACAGACAGACAGACATACATACAAACAGAGAGACAGATGCTACTTTATTGTGGTTTCTACAGGACCATTTTCTCATTTACTAATATACTTCTCCAATTGTTTTCGTGATAAGCGATGTAACATGCATTACTAACCGTACGTGGTGACTTGATTTGTGCTGTAATTCGTATTGCTAACCTTAACTGTTTACTTGATCAACGATGTAATAAGTATTACAGACGTGATTGGGGTTGTAATTTACGGTGTCCGGTTGGGGCCAGATACAATGTCGCATTGTCGTGGACATCACGACATAATTATCGCGATGCCGTATCGCAATGTCGCGATGTCGTATCGCAATGTCGAGTTGTCGTATCGCGATGTCGCGATGTCGCGTTGTCGGGCGTCGCATTGTCGCCCACGACACTGCGACATTGTATCTGGCCCCAACCGGACACCGTAGTAATTCGTATTGTTTACCTTTCTTGTGTGCGTGAAAAGCGATGAAATAAGTATTACTAACCGTAATTGTGGACGTTATTGGCGTTGTGATATTTATTGTTGTTGGAAATAACACTTAATTGAATAACTCACTGACATGGTTTTATGAATAAGGATATAAGAAAACAAAGCGAAATCAAATTTTATTTGAATTAAACATAAATATATGCATATAGTATCGTTAAACCAAATATTAAATTATATTTCTATTAATGTTAACACTTACAATGCGAGACAGAACACGATATAGTATATTAAAAAAAGTATTTGATGCGAACGGTGAGATTCATTGAATTGAAATGAATTGGGGTTTTAAGGCGCACCAACACATGAAAGGTTATATGGCGCCTAACAGGAATGAATTGAATTGAATTGGATTTTATAGTCGGACCAACAGCTAAGGTCATATGGCAACTTTCCAGCTTCCATTGGTGGAGGAAGACCCCAGGTGCCCCTCCGGGCAATTTTCTTGCACGGGCGGGCACCTGGGTAGAACCACCGACGTTCCGCAAGCCAGCCTAACAGTAATGAACATGCAAGGCTATTCCTCCATGTACATCGAGATAACATATGGAGAACGAGCCTAGAACCTTCTCACACTGAACTGCAGAGTTGCTGCAAATTATATTTACGCTGGAGCCACGTTATAGTTTTTCTGCCACTGCTCTAGTGATATGAGCGCGATGGTACCAGAAACAATGCAGGGGTCATGATGAAGACCTTTAAAGAGCATGAACAACAAATGATAAAATGAACATGAACTTGGAGGGGTTCTACACCTCTGCCTTTCCCTCAAACGGGATCTGCAGTGGCCCAATTCTTTGCCCCGTAACCAAACTGGACCCCCGGAACCACACGGGGCACGGTGAGATTAAAACCGTGCTCTCCGGTAAATATGATATGGTGAAAATATCGATAAACAAATACGTTGAAATAAAAGAAAGCATCGATGCACTAGATATGCTGAAATAAAATATAAGGGATTGATGACATGTAACAAATTTCTTCAACTTAATGTTATTTTGTCCAACGTTCTTTCCAAAATATACATTTGTTATAAAACAAATAATGCCACAGGCAAATTCCACAACCTGGTTATGTATATATATAACAGCGGAATCGTAAGAGATAAACTGATACTGGTGTCCAAGTGCAAATATAATACAAATACATATTTTAATTATATCCAAGTAACCAATTTGCATCCAATAGTGCTTTGAACAAATCGGTTATGTGTGTTTTTCATCTATATCTCTCTTTATTAGTGTTATTTTAATTAACATAACACACTACAAGCTTTTCAAACACGTATCATGTTTTATATTGCTAATAATTGAGCTACTTTACTTTTTGCATTTGTGGAATTTAGGTGCGACCACGTAATGAATACATCCGACGTCACGTCAGTTAGGCGTTAATACGTCATTTTAAATACCAAAAAGTGGGTTAAACAAACATGCAATATATGACGTTATTTAAAACACCGCTACATTCCAATCACGTTCAAATACATGTAACAGTAATTTAATTATTTAAAACAGGATTAAGCTGCATACGTTCTTCATTTGTAAGTTGCGAGACTTTGTGTTTTACTTATATTGCCTATTAATGCTGCCTTGTTGGTTAGAGAATAATTTATGGGGGAGGGGGTGGGGGGGGGGGGATTTCTTTATTTACACTGTCCCGTAAATTGAGATGACAGTAGGGTAAGTGTGAGGTTTGGTGAACCCTAGAACCTGGTTTAACCCCCCAGCGGCCTCGTTCCAAGGCGGTAGCCCTATTGTCAACCCGTTTGTGTTTGTGATGTCTTATTTGTCCTTTTATTCATCTTTAAAGTTGTTCTTTGTTTCTGTGTGTGTGTTTGTGGTTGACTGTCGTCCTTGAATGCTGCTTTCCCTGTTCGATTTTTATATCTTTTTTTTTTGTATTTTGTTCTATCTCTTGAACAGACGTGTGTATATTACCAGTCCATTTCAGAGAAGAAATACATAATTACAAGCGTGTTAATATTGTGCGAGAAAAAAATCACACCGATGGTCTACGGCTCTTATTATCGATGATCTTCAACGAAGCTTTTAATGACACCTCTCGGTATATGGATGACATACTGAACATTGACAACCCTTTCTTTCCAACTATGTTTGATAATATTTATCCTAAAGAACTTCAGCTTAATAAAGAAAATATATCTGATAATAACGCTTCTTATTGATTTAGATCTCTCGATTGAATATGGTAAAATAATTAGCAAAATCTATGACAAGAGAGATGATTTTAATTTTGACATTGTAAATTATCCCCACTTGGATGGGGATGTTCTCCGAGCAACTTCTTATGGGGTGTATCTGTCTCAACTCATTCGTTTTTCAAGAGCTTGTACTCGAGTTGAGGACTTTAATATTCGTAATCTTTGTATAACTAAAAAGTTACTCAGTCAGGGTTACCGTTACCATAAACTTCGTAAAACCTTTGCAAAATTTTATTATCGTAACCCTGATCTTCTTTCTAAATATAAGAGTAATTTAAGGACTCTTCTGCGACAAGGACTATCACAACCTGACTTCTATGGTGACGTGATTTATAAACTTCGTAAGATTCTTGGTCATGATCACTTTCATACTATCTTTGTTAAACTTGTTAACAAGTTTATCAAAAGAGGTTATGACCCTATCATTTTGCAACGTACTGCATGCTTGGTGGTGGACCCTTTTACAGTTCGCCACTATGCTTTCCTCTTTAATTGTACGATGACCGGACAGGCTATGGACCCTATGATGACGCCTACCTAAAGCCCATTGGGACGGTGGCGTTTGATGTTTGTCCATGATCTTTCTTGTCGTGCCCTTAATGATTTATTCTCTTACTGCTCTGGCTTCTGCCAAGTCAATGAGTACCTTCATTGTGGCTTTCTATGCTATTTTTTTTTATATCATATTTACACGAGCATATTTGTGTTTTACTTATATTGCCTATTGATGCTGCCTTGTTGGTTAGAGATTAGATCATGGCGGGGATTTCTTTATTTACACTGTCCTGTTTTAATGGGATGACAGTAAGGTGAGTGTGAGGTTTGGTGCACCCTAGAACCGGTTTAAACCCCCAGTGGCCTACTTTGCCACTGGCCGTTCCAAGGCGGTAGCCCTATTGTCAACCCTTTTGTGTTTGTGTTGTCTTTTTCATTTAATATTGCCTTTGCCTTCTTTTTTGTCTGTTTGCGTGATTGTTTCTGTGTTTTGTGGTTGACTGTCCCCCTTGAATGCTACTTTCCTTGTCCTATCTTTTTGTATTTCTTTCAAGTCCCGCCTACCAAGTATTAATCTGGCACAATATACAAAATACACCAGCTGACAATACATCAGATCTCAATATAGGATTGACCATATACGTTAGTCATACATCTTAGCATGCATAATGTTGAATGATGATATCTTTAGTAAATTTTATGATAGACAAGCACTCTAAAATCGGAATATCATGCATTTAACAACTACAAATACAATAATTTCTCTCTAAAAATTGTAAAGGCACTAATTGTGCTCGTTAACGTGTGTGCTCCTTGGTGAAACTACTTGTTTTTTACTAATGACTCGAAATTAAATATTCATAAAGTATTTATCGGATTGGAGTAAATATATGATTTACATATATGCGTTCGTTTCCTCGATATGAAATAAAATTTTCAGTCGCAAAATACAAATGAATGTTCTTTTTTATTAATGTGTTCCCGACCTGTAATGATTATCACATATTTCATTGCCGTGAAGTTTCTACAACATTGCCAAACGATACGAGTTTCTACAACATTGCCAAACGATAAGTTGTTTTTTAAAGAGTTTTATTTAAACTTCCGTGTATTTTAGTGTTTTTTGTTTCGTATTTGTTATTTTCGTGTTTGTGTACCCCTGATGAAGGCGTAAAGCCGAAAGCGCTTGGGTTTTTAAAAACTGTAGCACTGTATAAATGTTTTTTTCCCCATCTATTAATTGATTCCAACATTTCGAATCCCCTCGGGGATCCAGTGCTTTTTGAAAGGTATTTTGTAGATGTATGTATTTCTCACCTCGATATAATATATATTTGAGCCGAAACACGCGAAAAAGACCCTTCAGACAAAAATTTCACACTTAATGTTTTTTGATGTTTATGAAACACGGTGATTTTCTCTTTCAAAATCTCTTTATTTTATGTTGATATCTTAAATAAAAATGATTTTATCTCATTTTGAAAATTAAAGATCGTATTCACCATTAATTTTGACGCTGACGTCGTCGTCTTGGACAAAGTCGTTCATTAAATAGCAACAAAAAACATAAACAATTACCATTTTCTATAGCATCAACTATTTATATTAAGAAACATATTCCCTATGATATAATAATTACGTAAAACACAGAAGTGTCGAGAAATTTGTTTAGTAATTAACTGATTACCGGCCGACGTCATAAATTGTTACGTTATGACGTTGTCGTCCAAACGTCCGAAGGGACGTTTTCGCGTGTTGCGGCTCATATATATATATATATATATATAATATATATATATATGTATGTGTTTTATTTTGTTTTTTGTTCGTTTTCTTCACGGCAATGGCACATATGACAATATACATAGACTTTGTTTCATCAATACAACATTATTTTGCATATACTTTGATTCATCTATAAAACATTATTTAATGGTATGTAAACTTGTAAATAAAATGGTATTTGTATGACTATATACTATTTGGAAAGACTTGTTTTAGCTTGCGTCGAAAAAGACGAACTCCAATATTTATTTTGCGATACACATTCAATATTATTTATACTTATTTCCTTGTATGCTTTCGTATTGGTAGTTGATAAAAATTGCTAGAAGAATATTTATCAGTGTAGTTTTACTCTTGCATGGAATCCTTGCGAGAACAAAAATGAACTGTTCCGGAATTTTGGTCGTGCAGGCACAGCAAGCAACACAAACCGATACAAATCAGTAATAAGCATACATGTTGGCAAAGAAAAAAAGCGGAATTGATAAAAAAATGATGTCAGTGAATAATGCTATAGTTTCAATTGTATCGATATAAAAATAATGTTATGCAGGTGTGCTAAACGTTTTCTTAATTTGAAGTTTGGTTGTAATACTGGTGTTCAAATATCTCTAAAACTAAGCGGAGACACTACTTGCAGTTATGTCAGTTTTTCAGATCGAACTGGAAAATAGCAGTTTGAAAGTCAAACTAATCGGGGAGTACCACAAGGAATCAGTAGAGTCGCGAGGCGTAGACATGGTCTATTATCTTCGGGGCGCTGAACAATCAACAGTTAAGCATGTTCTTCTTTTGCACTACGAACATGACGAACAGATGCTGTTATGAAATGTCACGTTTTATTTATCTGCGTTCAAATAATGGTTAAAGTTGCAGTTTCTGTTCTAGTTGAGTTATGCGCTCGTTTATTACGTCTTTCATTTCCTCTATGATTGTTCTCTGAAACTGTTTAAGCTGCGGATGACCTAAAGATTCCAAAATATCCCAAATTGGCGTTACGATGTATTTGCCATCCGTGGTTTGACCTTCAAAGATACCAAAAGCTCGCAAGTCAGTGGTATAACCTCGGAATGGGACTAGCACCAAAGCTCCTGAATCGCCAGGCTTTGCGAATTCTTTGCCATCTTCAGACCTTATTTCTAGTTGATTGTGCAGTGGGATATTACATCCAAAAATACTGGAAAAGTTTTCCTTTCGTATTGCCGTACCGTGACCGTTAAAATAGCCTTTTGTGAACCCTGTTTCGCTGCCAAACATAATGACTTCAGTACCAGTCGGAAAGTGGTTGGAGTAGCATATCTTTCCAGAGTTAAATGCCAATTGTGATGCAGTGTCAGCTATCCCTGTTACAGAAAAAGAGTGACAAAAACATGTTAAAAACTAAATGTGAATACAAATGCAACAGTATTGTTTAATGCGTCGAGTAATGCAAACATACCATTGTCTTAAATGCGCAAATATAAGGATTATATCATACAAATAGACACTAGTAGATTTATTGTTCGACTGTGAACATTTACAAGGACTTCTGAATGGTCGTTTTGAAATGTGGCCCGTGTATAATTAAAAGTGCCCATACAAATATATACATATCCAGTTTCTTCATTGGTAACCATCGTTGAAATCCGCTTGTAGAAGTTAGTTCAATATTCTCTCCATATATGTCCGTCGTATAATACATACTTGTTATGATGGCATGACTTTTTTGCTAAAGTAAGAGAGATCATCCGCTATGAAATTATTAAGTACACGTCCTAGATTGTACGTTAGAAACAAATTCAATTATTCATAACAAAGTGTAACAAATTGTAACAACACATATCAACACTAATGTTACATGTTTGAATTGTCTGAACAATTTAATTGTATTTTTAATGGTCGCACACACTATTTAGTTAGGCATTATTAAATAACAAAGTTACAATTGTTACCCTCATGTATATAATGCTATAAAAGTGTCGATATTTATTGATCCAGCTGTCAAGTTGTTTCTATTAATAGCACATACATATATTGCAAGGGTTTGTAATTATAGACAAAATTACGTCCTTTGCAGTTTTGTTTATACTTTTAATATATGGAAACTAACATCCTGGAATTATAAAGAAATAACATTATAACTTAATACGAAAAATGTACAAAGTAATTGTTCCAACATTCCAGCTACATCATTTCACAATTACATACAAATTAAAATAAAACAGTACATACCAGGCAGTGGCCTCAATATAGTTGCTCTGTATAGACAGTCAAGTAACTCTTTAAATACATTATAAACTATCAACAATAATTTCACTCTTGTAGAGGCTACGCCGCTGACAGCTGTGACAAAAGTGATATTAGAGAGAGATTTTAGGCGGGAAACTAATTAAAGAACTAGGGAGTTCAAAGTGCATGCAACTACCAAACTGGTTAGGTAACCTATTCACATCACACCACATGCATACGCATACTATAAATATACATACAACATACATGTTCACTGAAAGTAGTTCAGCAGTGTCCAGTCTAAACTGTTCAGGGCCCGTATTCATAAAGCAACTTAAGTGGACAATATTTAAGATTTTGACATATTTTGAAATATCCGTATTCACCTCTCAAGGACATTACAAACCATCTATGTTAAGATACATATTTAGCTGTAGGTTTTATTTATCCATAACCTTATCAGCAACATTAGGGAAAACGTCTTAAATCGATCGAAAATGGTGTTTAAAAAAGGATAAAACTTGACTTAAGATATTGCTAAGAAGCTAAACTTATGAATACGGACACAGGTAAATACAAATGCTAAGGTTCAGTAGTTACTATAATTAAATATAATGTAGATACTATCTTTAAAGGTTCTGTAGGCATATAGGTATAAATAAACACCTGTTGACATACTCCCTTTCTAAGGAGAACAATGGTTCCAAACATTTTTAATCGAAAATTGATTTGTTAATGAACATTTATAGTAGTCGAGGAAAACCAATAGCTGAAATACATTATATAAGAGTTACATCAGACTACCCTGAAAGAGATACTTTAAATCTAAATCCGTCTGTGGCAGCTTTAACTTGTACTGGGATCTGACTATGAATGAAAAAGACATTGGTCAATGACCTAGTTAGGTAAGTGGGTAAAAAGTGGTTTGGAAAAAAATAACATTAGGAAAACTCTAGAGGCTTCCTAAAAAACGATTATCTCTTTTTTTGCGAAATATCGTTTTCTGAAAAGACAACACAATATACATTCAATACATTAAACATCACTTACTATAAGTAATGAACTTAAATCTGTAAATACGAATACATAATAATACAGCAATTGCATAATATAACATTCCGCTTACAGAATTTAATGACGAAAAGAAAAGGGTTCACCTGGTCCAAAATTGGCTTTGGCGGAGGACTGGCAGTATTCAGTGCTTCCAACCGAAAAGTGTTGGACACGGATGCAGAACTAGTATCTGGCTGAGATGATACGGTTTCCTGCCGATCAGAATTACTCAGACCCGTTTCCTGCAGAGAATCATTAACCTCAGAATTTTGATTGAGTGTTGTAAGCCCATCCAACCGCCCAATCTCATTCCTAGAATGGTTTTCTGCAGAGGAAACGGAATCCTGCCGAGTAGGAATTGAGACTGGGGCATCTCTTTGCTACATAACAGGTTGAATACTGTTCATAGAGTCGGTTCTGAGGGTAGATACAAATATTCCTTCAGAAATAGGAGAAACAGGAGGTTGAAAGCTGTTTTTCCTCCAACTAGTTGTTGGGGCAGATCTCTGCCTGCGTTGGGTAATAATGTACATGTAGTTACTTGACGAGGTGTCAGATTAAGAACCAGAGACATATACTCAGTTGTAAAAGAAAGTGAACACTTTGAACATGTTGCTTTACACCCTATCCTCTTTATCAAGCGACAGTCCCTTAATGATTGGACCTATTGAAAAACAAATGACAACATGATATTGGCAATGGCATGATAACAACTTTGGTACCAAACATGGCATATTCATTTTGGATATGTCAATTTAATTCTAAAAACAAGAGGCCCAAGAGGGCCTGTGGACGCCCTACTGGCTAACATGGTTCTTATAACATCAATGAAGCGAGCAACTGCCATTTACGTTTTTTGAAAGTTTCGGGTTAAAGTAACATTGGATTACTGGATTATTTGGACATTTGGACTATTGTGAATTAATAAACCAAGCAACACTTGAAGTGAAATTGGATTAAAGAGACATTTATAACCAAGAGACACTTGACAACTGTGATTAAAGGGACACTTGAGAATTTAGATTAAAGGGACACTTGCCAATATTATTTGGACTTTATTCGTATATTGCATTTTAAAGAAACACTGGATCCATTTTATGTATTGTCTGCAAGTGAATATTTCTCATTTAGTATTTGAATACATTTGTTGGTTATATTTAAAAAAAAAGAGTTGTTGCTTGTTTAACTTCCAGTCTTGTTACATTTTACCCATAGCACAATATAAAAACAAAACAATACCTATTTCATCAGGGAATACTCCGCTTGTCGGCAGTCTATCATGAACAACAACAACTGCAACTTCGACTCCAGCCTTGTCGCCTCCACCAGGTCGATATACTGCTCTTATGACGTTACCGAAGCAGTTACTACGATTTTCACCAGGACTAGGAGGTTGGTTTACTTCTGGTCCATTTGTAATGTTACATTCCATACTTCCTTTAGAAATCAGTGTTTTAAAATCGTCAACTTTGAGTAATACATGGGCACTTGTTAAGCAGCATGTATTGTTTTGAAAGTCAACAAACGCCCCAAGAGTTCCTATGGCATTACCACCGATTTCACAGCCCATTTTCAATTGTTCTTGGCGATCTTTTGGGCCAAAGAATTCGAAACCTCCTTCTCTGACATCAACAGGAATGTTGTCAAGAATCTCTGGAAATAGCATCTCATTGATTGGTACAAATCCCTTAATATGCACATAGAGGGAAATGCAGATTTCTCTACTAAATATATGTGACCTCGTTCCGTACTTCTTTGATTTTACAGGGCTTGCTGAAATTACTGTTATATTACTATGTTCTTCCATGAGGTGTTTAGTATGTTTTTGCAAACACTCCCTAAGCTGAATTATTGTCTTTTCGTCAGAAAAATATATTTTCTCCTTTTGCTGGTAGGCAGTAACATCGATTCCTTCGCGACTGTATTCATCAACACAGCGGTATTCCACGGGATATTCAATATTTAGAAGGCTAATATTTTCGTTTTTCTTCGTGATAACAATGAAGACAATGTCGTCAGGGTTACCCGCTCGATATGTTGGATGGACGTGAATAATACTTTTGGACAAAGAGTTGATATATTTGCAAATATCTTGATACACTATCTGACGTATGTTAAACATGCTCTGTTGTGTGGATAGTTGTTTGAAATCCAAACCCTTGGGCAGCTTACCATTCCCAACAAGGTATTTCGCACCCTCCTCTGACATTTCTGCGATACAACGTTTCCATGTCCACTTATCTTAAACGCAAAAAACAACATCATTAATCAAAAATGCTTCTTAGCTGAACTTATATCATCTATTACATAATGTTTATGATTGTTTCTGCATTTCTAGAATAAACCTAAGCATGACGCACTATGCTACTTAAATATGTTCATTTGATTTAGTTTAAGACAGCAATATGAATGTTGAATTAAAAGTTCGTATTTTATCGCAATAGTAATAATATTGAAAAATAATAGGAGAGGACAGTTTGCTCGTATGTTACTGATGATTTTTATAAATTTACCAAAATAAACATTTTATTCATATTTTATCAGTCAAAAAATGAATAATTATTCTTGCTGTATTATTACATACCATAAAAAGATATCTTTTGTCAAAATATATATGTTTTGATCATTATTTGCATATGTGTGTGTTTTGCCCCCAAATCTTAAGTTATATATTTGTTCTTTATTTTCTTATAAGGCAGTAATGAAGCTTATTATTTATAGAGGAGGATGTAAAAATGCCTACAACTGATGTTTTCGAACCAGAAGTTTTCATAAATTTAATCATTTTCAAAAGAGTAGGAGAGTGGAATTTTGGAAACGGCCAAACACGATTAATAAGAAATATTGATGTCTCGGATTGATTGAGACTGTTCATGAACAGTACATGTAGTGAAATATGCTTGCTACCGTCCCCGGGCTGAGCAAAACTCAATATTAATACAATCAATAGTACATAATTTTAACCATCCCGAAGCTGGCATGCATATGGTGGTGGACATGTTATATTTACTTTCATCATTCCATGTCCAGCGGCGTATGGTCCCAGTATCTAATAAAATGATATGCTCCGAAGAGAGAAATAAACACAAGAGGCCCAAGAGGGCATGTGGACGCTCTACTGGCTAACATGGCTTTTATAACATCAATGAAGTTAGTGAGTGTCATTTACGTTTTTTTGGAAGTTTCGGGCAAAAAACAGCTTTTGAAGGGCCAGAACTAAAGAATCTGTTAAAGTTCGGTAAAGGTCAGATGAAAAATGAAGGCCCTACCGTATTAACAAGGCAAAATATAGCATTTTTAACTAAATCAAGAGCCATAAATCCTCTGTTACTGGTCCGACTGGTCCAACATAGAGCTAACAAAAAAGAAATAATTTTTTTTTATAAAAATTAAAAACATTACAAGCAAAAATTCAAAAAATATATAAAAAAAAAAAAAAAAAAAATTAAAAAAAAGAAATTAAAATTAAACAAGAGGCCCAAGAGGGTCTGTGGACGCTCTACTGGCTAACATGGCTCTGATAACATCACTGAAGTGAGAGACTGCCATTTACGGTTTTTTGGGCAAAATACAGCTTATCAACTAAATCAAGGGCCATAACTAACAAGTTTGGTAAAGATCAGATGAACAATGAAGGCCCTACCGTATTAACGAGGCAAAATATAGCATTTTTAACTAAATCAAGAGCCATAACTCCTCTGTTACTGGTCCGACTGGTCCAACATAGAGCTAAATAATAAAATAAAAAAAAATAAAAACAAAAAAAATTAAAAAAAAAATAAAAAAAAAATCAATAAAAAAAATAAAAAAAGTTAATATAAAAAAATAAGTCATAAAATCCGGTAAAGTTTGGCAAAGATCAGCCAGATGCAAAATGAAGGTCCTATCGTAAGACGAGGCAAATTATAGCATTTTTAACAAAATCAAGGACCATAACTCCGCTGTTACTTGTACGATCTGTCTGGTTTTCGAACTTGACCGAGCTTTTATTGACATTAACAATCTGATAAAGTTTGGTAAAGATCGGATAAAAATTAAAGTCTTAACGAGGCAAAATATAGCATGTTGAACTAAATCAAGGGTCATAACTCCGCTGTTACTGGTCCGATATGAATGATTTTCGAACTTATCCGAACTTTCATTGATATTAACAATCTGATAAAGTTTGGTAAAGATCGGATGAACAATGAAGCGAGGCAAAATATAGCATTTTTAACTAAACCAAAGGCAATAACTCCGCTGTTAATGGTCCGATCTAGCTGGTTTTCGAACTTGTCTGAGCTTTCATTGATATTAACAATCTGTGCAAGTCTGGTAAAATTCAAATAATAAATGAAGGTGCTAGAGTTTTCACAAGGCTTAATATGGCATTTTTCAGCAAAACAAGGGCCATAATTCCGTTGAAATTATTTTGATCTTGCCAGTTTTCGAACTTGTTCGAGCTTTCATTGATATAAAGATACTGGCAAAGTTAAGTAAAGATCCGTTTAATATTGAAGGCCCTAGAGTGTTCAAAATGTGGAAAATAGCATTATTCAGAAAAAAAACAAGGGCCATAACTCCGGTGTTACAAATTCGATTTAGCTGGTTTTCAAAACTTGTGCGAGATTTCATTGATATTAACAATCTGTACAAGTTTGGTAAAGATCAAATAATAAATGAAGGTGCTACAGTGTTCACAAGACAGAAAATGGCATTTTTCAGGAAAAAGGGCCATAACTCTGGTGTTACTGACCCAATTCAGCTGATTTTCCAACTTGTCCAAGCTATAATTGGTATTAACAATTTGTGCAAGTTTGGTAACAATCAACTAATAAATGAAGGTGCCAGAGCGTTCAAAAAGCAGAAAATAGCAATTTTCAGAAAAAGGGCCATAACTCCGGTGTTACTGATCCAATTTAGCTGGTTTTTGTACTTGTCCAAGCTTTCATTGATATAATTAATCTGTGCAAGTTTGGTAAAGATCAAATAATAAATGAAGGTGTTAGAGTGTTCACAAGGCAGAAAATGCCATTTTTCAGAAAAAACAAGGGTCATAACTCTGGTGTTACTGATCCAATTCAGCTGATTTTTCGAACTTGTTCAAGCTATAATTGGTATTAACAATCTGTAACGATCAAATAATAAATGAAGGTGCTAGAGCGTTCACAAACGAAATGTTTGAACTATAACCTATATACTATTCAATATACCAGTGCGTATTCAACGTGAAAACTTTACTCGGGCTTTAGTGTATCTACCTGAGCTTATTGGTAATGCATCGTGTTAGCAGTAAATAGGCAAGCTTTACATGCCATTTCAATGATCATTTAAATCGATGACCGTATTTATTTCAAATACTGCCATACATCAAATCATAAAAGTCTGAACAATATAAGTATATATAACTGTTTCTTGTTATGAAGAAAATGCAATAGTAGGAGTTTTTAATTAAATTATGCAACCTAGTGCAACCTAGTGCGTCAAAGTCATATATTTTGCGTTTAAACCATATAATTTTGCGTTAGGTTTTGTGTATATTGATTATAAAATGGTGAATAGGACGTTTATTCCATTTAACGATAAATTTAGACACATCAGTGCGAGTGCACTCTTTAAACATGTAGCTTCCTCAAGCTCATACTCATTATACTATCGAAACAGACACCACTTTGTTGATTTGACACCTTCTTTTTATTTACTATAAACTGCACAAATTTAGCACTGACATTTGGTGTGGGACATGAATTTGAATTGGTGGGATATGATGTGGCATTCTAGGACGGATATATTTAGAGATAAATGCTTGATGACAAAAGGTTAATGTTGTTTAAGTAAAGTTCACCCATTTTGATTATGTTTCAGGGATGTTTCAGTCATTACTTTGTTGACAAGTTTGCCAGTTTTAAAGCGACGTGATATTTTGAGTTTCATCTTGGCGATAGATAAAATGTGTATAAATATACGGACTGGGAGATTAAAAAGTTTGATAAAAAAGAAATATAGCGAATATTGAAATTATCTTGAAGTTGTGAGTTCCATTCTTGGTTATTTTTCCTAAAACACTTATTAAAATGATAATGATAAAATTAATGTATCCCGATACAACCACTTTTCGTACACAACCTGAATTCGAACACTTCCGAATAAACAGCTGAAATAAGAATGTGTGCCCTCATTTGCAAACAATGACCTGATATTTTGACAGATACTCCTGCAGAAATGTCAACATGACAATATAAACAAAAATGGAGATACGAGAGGCATTATTCAAATGAAAAGCTGACCTCAGTATGTATTTCAGTCAATTTCACTATTCCATAATATTCCTTTCCTTAAAACTTGATTAAAACCATTGTTTGATTGATTACAAATTAAACAGCTGTCGTCTGCTCAATTGCTGACTTACTTTTCGTCCAAAACGTCAAAAGTATACTGCAGATAAAAAAATAATCACTTTAAAATATTACCCCCTCTTATGAAATTTTACTGAAAATGTTTAAAAATAATCTGAAAAATGTGGGATCTGCAAGCACTTCATTCTCTCAAACCTCAGCATGTTTACTCAAATTAGGAATGTTAATTGTGGGAAGATATGACAATTTTGAGAATTGGGTGTATTTATCATTTTCAACTCATGTAAGGGTCATAAGAAGGGGAGACACCTTGTTTTGCCTTTCATGTGCACCTGAAAAAAAAAAAACATTAAAAATAAATTATAAATACTTTCTAAAAGTTATTTTCATGGGTTAACATTATTTTTTAACTGTTGAAAAGTGTTGACTATATGTTAAAACTATTATTGGGTACAAATTTCTGTTCTGCAGTATACTTTTCATGTTTACCGGAAGTGCTCGAAAAGAGGTTGGATTTTCCGTTAGGAATGAGGTAAGTAGGTCGTCATTTTGCTTAAAAAATGTAAACAATAGAGGTCGTGCCAATTTTGCATGATTCTGCAAAATTTCAGTACAATAATTAATGAAAACAATGACTGGAAAGGAAAAGTCTTTTATTTAAATGTAAAGTTTTAATCTCATGGTTTGTCCTTATGTGTACGAAAACTGGTTGTGCCGGGATAATTGTTGTAGATGTTGATGATAATCTATAGCACTATAGTTATAACGTTTATATCAAGAAAGACACATTTTGTATTATAACTTTATCTTAACAATATAACTGTGAACTTTTGGATAAATTGGCAAAATTAGTATGTGCTCACAGATTGAAATAAAAAAAAATGAAGCAAGTTACTCCAATTTAGATTTAAATTTCTGGAGTATTTATATGGTCGATCATTCAGTAAACAAGTGGCGTGAGACAGATGATCATGCACTAGGCAATTAATTTTGGTGTAATTAATTGATTTAATCCTCTTTTCATTATCAGTGTATATTGTAATAATAATACATGATCATATCGCAATTTAAATTTTGCTTTTTTTTCAAATTTCAATTTCAAATTCTTTATTCTACAAAACCATTACAATGTTTCTCGCCAAATGTAATGCCATACAGGCGGACGCACCTGAATACAATACAAGGGAAGGAGTATGTTCTAAATTCACACTATTTATTAAGTTAAAATGTATGACACGTATACAAATTACACATTTTAAAGTATGCTATGGATCTTGTGTCGACGTGCCGTAAAACAACATTCATTCATTCATTCATTCTTCTGTATTGTAGTTTACATTAATTAATATCATGCATTAATATGATGATGTTGGAAATAATGAAGTAAATAACGTACTAACCAAATGTACACGATATGAGACTGATAAATTACCTAATAATAATAATGATAATAATAATAATGATGATAACATTATGTGGTCCCACCTTAATTCCATTAAGCGATGGGAAAGCTTATATTAACAGGATTATATACCGGATATTTCGACAAAAAAAACACGTTTAAACACATTTCTTACTGAAAAAAATGCGATGACTTGTTTAAAATTACCTATTAAATGTTTTAATTTTACAATATGCAAACTTTTTAAGCCGAGATTACGGTTTAAGTTCATACCCCAGACAACCCCGTTTTCGCTTCCTGGAGAAGGGGTTGGATGGGGTACGAACTTTAATACTCGGACCACGTAATGACTACTACTACTACTACTACTACTACAAATAATGATAATAATAAAAATAATAATAATAATTAATTAGAAATTTAAAATGAACAAACATTATCTTTGATCATTCGTTAGGTCATTTATCTGTTAGTATAACGAATATCCCAATCCTTAATATAAGTGATTTTCCAACACGCAAAATAAAACTCATGTTTTTCTATCCAGCTATAAATACAATAAATGTGTGCTTCACGCACACCAAGGCCTAGTTATGCATCTACGTGCAGTAAAACAAAATACACTTTTTTATCTATTTTTAATAAACCAAACTTCTTCACGCAAAATATAGCCTAATTGATGTATCTACCTTATGTGTTCATATATGTTTATGCACTGCGCGAATACCAGATTTGTATTTGTAGTTGTATTAATAACAAAATTAACATATCATAAAATGCAACTGTTTCGATATAGGAGAAGAAAGTAACTATGTGAATCCTATTTCGGTCTTCTTTCTTCCCTATTTTAGCTCTGTTACTCAGAGTCATTTTTTTTCTGACAATATAACTCATTTTATTTCACTGTCAACATTCTACAAAATTGTCATTAAACAACTGTACTGAACACAATTATCATCACCACCATTATCCAGTATCAATATCAGATGCAGCAGTAGTAGTGTAAGCATCAGAATCAACACAAACTATTTCAAATACGTACGCCACAAAGTATGTCTTACAAGAATTAAAATATACTACTACTACTACTACTACTACTACTATTACTACTACTACTACTACTACTACTACTACCATAATACTACAACTACTAATAATAATAATAAAAATAATAATAATAATAATAATAATAATATAATAATCGACAGCAGCATCAGTAAAATAGCAGTAGTAACAACAATAATAAGAAAATAATGTCAGTCATTATCAGATGCAGCAGTAGTAGTGTTAGCATCAAAATCAACACAAACTATATCAAATACGTACGCACAAAGTGTTTTTATAAGAATTATAAAATATAATAATAATAATAATACCAATAATAATAATAACAATAATAGTAATAATATCATCGTCAGCAACAGCTGAAAAAAAGCAAATGCAGTATTAACCCAATAAGTATCAACCATTATCTTCATCTGCAGCAGCAGCCGCAACAACAGCAGCAATAGCAGAATAAAATACAACGTTTATCAACATTAACATTGTTCATGTAATCATTATTGTATACTCATTGTTTTGCTCAATAACATTGTCATTATTATGTAATCATCACCATCAACAGCAGAAGCAACGACTTCAGCAGAAGCAATAGCAAAAGAGGCAGAAATATAACCACCAGCACTATAAAACACATCATAAATATTATTTAACAATCTCACAGACACCTATAAACTAAGCACATCATCATCATCCTCATCATCCTCATCCTCAGCAGCAGCTCAGCAGCAAAAACACAGTTACTTCAAAAACAGCATAAGCATCAGCATATATCAAAACCCTCATAATGATCATATCTCATCAACCGCAATCAGCTTAACATATCATCATCATCATCATTTTCACCATCACCATCATCATCATCATCACCACCCCACCCGCATTACCTCAATACCGCCGCGCCGCTATCGCCGCCGCCACAGTCACCGCTGCAGACCACCACCACACCACCACCACCACCTACCACCATCATCATCATCATCATCATCATCATCATCATCATCATCCGCAGCAATAGCAGCTGCAGCAGTAACAGCATTGAAGCAGTATCATAATACATTCCAATACTATCATAATTTATATCATGGTCATAATTGTATAACATTATATCATTAGTTTGTACAAAAGCATCGTCATTATTATTATCTCAACATTATCATTAGCGGTTTTGTCATATCATCATCATCATCATCATCATCACCATCATCATCATCATCATCATCATTATCAACATCATTCATCGTCATCATCATCATGACATAATCGGCAACAGCTCATCGTCTTCATCATCGTCATCACATCATGATCATCATCACATCATCATAATCATCATCACCTTCATCGTCATCATTATCACCATCCTCAGCAGCAGCAGCAGCAGCAACAGCAGAAGCAGCAGCAACTAGCAACAATAACAGTAATACCAAGTGCAGGGAAAGCTTACAACCATCACAAACACTGATTCTTTTTACTAACCACTGCAATAATTACATAGCGTGAAAGTAAATCAGCATCCGCATCATCATCATTGTTCTCATTATCGTGATACAATTGTGGTGTAAATCCCATGGGAATTTGTAAAATCCCACATTCAAATATGGCTATAAAATTCCACGGGATTAAAAAATAATCCCACAATTGATTATGGGGAGAAAATCCCGTGGGATTTATTTTTTAAAATCCCAAGGGTAAAAAAAGGGTAAAAAAGTCTTTCTTTAAATGTTGGTTTATCGCAAAATTATCAACACTGCGTATGATGACATTGTAATTGAAACTTAAAAATAAAAAGAAACATCTATTTCATTGTTTTAGTTGTTCCAACGTCGGGATAAAAAAAACATGGAATTTAAAAATCCCTGAGGTAAACAATTATTTCGACAAACTGAGTATTTGATAACACCTCTAGGTGACCTAATTTGGGTAGTCATTTCTTTTCTTCTATGGTGCCTAACATTCATCCTCAAGAACTAAAACTCTATAAAGCTAACATTTTGTCTCTCTGTTTCTTGATTTACATCTTACTATTGAAAATGGAGAAGTAATAAATGAAATTTATGATAAGTGAGATTTTTTTGATTTCGATATTGTGAATTATCCACATTTAGATGGAGATATCCCCAGTACTGTTTCTTATGGCATGCATATTTCTTAGTTAATTTGTTTTGCCAGAGGTTGTAACCGTGTTGAAGACTCCAACCTTCGTAATCTTAACACTACGGAAAAACTCCTCCAACAGGGGTTACCATCAGTTACGTCAGACTTTTTCTAAGTTTTATTATCGTAAAGAAATATAGAAAGATCGGACAGGGAAAGTAGCATTCAAGGAGGACAGTCAACCACAAAACACAGAAAGAAACACGCAAACAGACAAACAAGAAGGCAAAAGTAATAATAAATGCAAACGACATCACAAACAAACACAAAAGGGTTGACAATAGAACTACCGCCTTGGAACTGTCAGAGGAAAAGTAGGCCACTGGGGGTTTAAACCGGTTCTAGGGTGCACCAAACCTCACACTTACCCTACTATCATCCCATTAAAACAGGAAATATTTCCTTCTTGATAAATATTGTCATTAAGGCCGAGTGGATGAGTTGTCTGTACGTTTTTCATCCACTTAAGTTCTGCAATATGTCTAGCTTTTATTTTAAAGCTTTTAGTAGCATCATTATCAAAAAATATATATTCAACCAGTTGAACAGTTAAGTTATTAAAATTATGACCTGACTGACGAAAGTGTTGGTACAAGTAATTTTTTAACTTTTGAGGATTATTTGCATTATATTTGTGTTCACGAAATCGAACTTGTAAAGATCACTTGTTTGTCCAACATATTGTATACCGCAACGGGGTGCATTTTCATGTCAGAACATAAATGACGTGAGATGTACGTCAATCAACATTTAAAGCTAGACATACATTAAGCAATCTATCATTAACAGCTGATTTAATGGTGGACTTGCAAGATAAATAATTGCAACTACTGCACCTCTTAGCATTGCACTTATTAATAGAGGGAAACACCCTGCGTCTTGAATGAAATAAATGATTTCTGAACGGAGACTTTATATGGTATTTCCTCAAAACATGTGATCCTAGAGACTTTTGAGCCATTATTAAAACTCCAAGTAATATTATTAGAAGGAACATGAAACGAGGTTTCCGAATAAAGATGTAAAGGTGTAAGGCGTACATATGGTTTAGTTCTAAGAAATGAAGAGTTATTTTGTGAAATTTGTATTGATGACGCAGAGTGTAACCGAAGAGGTGAAAAAATTATTTTTAAGAGTTTTAACTAATAGATTCATAATTGTTTTTTTGGAGAGTAATACCATTCTGTGAAAAGCGACATAAGGGCCAATTAGTATTTATTAGTGATACGAAATCGTATCAAAGATCCATAAGAAATAATATTAGTAAACTTACGGACTGTTAAAAGAGGTCAAAAACTCGACGTCAGTGTCTAATACAAGATAATGAGGAAAGTTAATGAAAACCCTAATAAAATGGGCTAAAATGTCGATGAGCACAAAACCTCCAACGCGGTATATGAAACACACGTGTTTAAGGAATAACTGAATCAATGAATGTCATACAATCCCTGTAGGATGTAAAAATAACAATATTGATTGGATGTATGGGGAGACTTTTTACGGTCGCCACACGGCACAAACAACACTATTGTGCAGTATAAAGAAATATAAAAATATCGGACAGGAAAAGTAGCATGCAAGGGGGATAGTCAACCACAAAACACAGAAACAAACACGCAAACAGACAAACAAGAAGGCAAAAGTAATAATAAATGCAAACGACATCACAGACACAAAAGGGTTGCCTCTAACCAACAAGGCAGCATCAATAGGCAATATAAGTTAAACACAAATATGCTCGTGTAAATATAATACAAAAAAACAATAGCCTAGACAGCTACAATGAAGGTACTCAATGCAATGCAGGGAGCTTCGTCTGCTTACTAACTACAGAAACCTTTATAGTCTCCATAAAGGGCACATGCTGTGAAACAATGTCCGTCTCCAGCAGAGGTGTAGTTAGATAAGCAGATGTGCTCGCTAGCTCAGCATTCAAAGTATTGATATATTGTAGTCGTCAGACAATAATTATATTGTTGTAAGCTTTATCTGCTGGAACTAGAGCAAATTTAGTATGTAAATTCTGAATACCCTTCTTAAGGTGTCGTAAATTTTAAGTAGAAGGCCGTGGAAGCAGGGATGGATATGATTCGTAAAACAAAATACGTAATTCAACAATTTCTGAAATAGTTTTCATCCAAGCAGTGAGTGCATGTTTATCTGCTTTTTCTCGATGTCAAACATGGGAATGTTGGTTCTTTTCGTATATTTTTGGCATTTCATGACGGATATCTTGTTAGTTTAATTCTCTCGCCTTTTCGAAGTAAAACGAGATATATATGTTGCTTTTTCCGACGACGGCGGCGGCGAGAACGTCAACATTCACGTTTTGCGTTTAGGTCACTTTCTCACAAACTATATGCACCAGACATGTCAAACGTTGCTTATAGTTGTATCTTGGCTACTGTATCGCAACGTGATATACAAAATGCGGATGTGACCTTCAACCTCCGAGCAAA
Organism: Cyrtodaria siliqua; assembly: GCA_037043455.1. Classification (NCBI taxonomy): domain Eukaryota; kingdom Metazoa; phylum Mollusca; class Bivalvia; order Adapedonta; family Hiatellidae; genus Cyrtodaria; species Cyrtodaria siliqua. Next base: position 86,317 of record JAWPHD010008415.1, read on the forward strand.
GGACAGATAACTTAATAATTTTGCATTCAACTTTTGCGTTAGATCAATTTCTATGTATGACTAGACCTTTCAAACTTTGGTTTAGTTGCATCTTGGGTATGACAGCTCTACGTGACATAGTAGATGCGAATGTGACCTTTACCCTTCAAGCAAAGGGCAGATAATTTAGTAAGTTTACATTCAACTTTTGCATTTAGGTCACTTTCTCTTGGACTGTATGCGATAGACCTTTCAAATTTTGGTTATAGTTGCATCTTGGGTAGTACATCACTACGTGACATAGTAGATGCGGATGTGACCCAAGCAAAGAGCGAAAAACAATAAATTTACATTCATCGTTTGCTTTTAGGTCGCTTTCACATGGACTGTATGTGATAGACCTTTCATACTTTGGATATACATGTTGTTGCATACTGGGTAGTACATCGCTACATGACATAGTAGATGCGGATACCCTCCAAGTAAATGTTAAATAACTTTGTAATTCTTATGTACATGTGACTTTCTCAACAATAAATAGTTCAAACTGAGTTTATAGTTTAATCTTTGGAATACAAAAAAATCTATTTTCACATACATGTATTTGTGTCGTGTGTTGTGCATCTTTTTGGACACATGGGTTTCATCTATGACCTTGTCTTACTTTTTTGAGGGTAAATATTGTTTTTATTAAAGTAAAATATTTTTTCCTAAACAAAAGCAGTTAAATTTCTTACCATATATCACCATACAAACACCCCCTCCCACCCCGTCCATCCCTCCCCCGCCCCTAAGATTATGTTTTTTATGGAGAAAAGGCACTTGCCAGTAGCCTGCCATTCTTTACTCAATAGGTGTATTACATAAATAAATACCGAAAAGGTGATCCCTTGGAAGCAACAAACACAAACAAGAGAGAAAAGTAGCCTCGGTTTTAATGAGTCTGTTAATAAAAGTGATCCTATCTGATTGCTGGATTTGAATCCGCGGATTTCTTGTTTTGTATATTTTACTGACTATTTTGATCACATTCTATATATTGGCTTATTGTTTTCATGTATACATTATATTGTAGCCGAACAGTAATTTCCAATAAGTTTCTCTTTGTATAAACAAATGTCCGGCTTCGCAAATCGATGGTGCCAAATAATTTGATTTACAATTCATTAATAGCAGGTAACATATATATATAATTGTCCAAATTTGTCTTGATATAGAACCATGTCACTCCGTGGACGGATTACGATTTAACCCATTACAAGATAGTTACTGCGTCAAGCTTGATACATGTCAATTATAAATGTTTGGTAAGTGATATGATAATAGCTAAGAACACTGTGTAATGGTTAAACAATTTCTGAAAGAAAAAAAAACATGATAACTTTGGGTGGGCTACTTTTTTAGCTCTGGAAGATTTTATTCGGCAAGCCCTCGAATATCACAGGTGGTGAACAAATCCTCATACGGGTCTCAAACCCAGTGCCTCTGGCTTACTGTGCCAGTGTTTCTAACCTCTACCCTTTCAAGGACACAAGGTTTACAATCGAGTATTCACCGTGTTGATGTATTTATCTCTTATTTAAAATATATTTGGACAAAATCTAAATCAAAAAAACGTGATGCGTTTGAGCAAAACTAAAAAAAGGGAACCTTCAAATATGTAGCATATTTTGTTCACGAATAGTGAATAGTTGATTAAAACAGTTACTACACAAATATGTAACAGTAATATATACACAATCTTACTTTCAACTTCCTTTTGAGAGGTGTCCATTTGTTCATCTGCTTGACGAATTATTTCAGAATGCTGTTCCTTTACTGTTTTGAACTGTGGCATCTTATTTTCTTTCTTGAGTTAAAAAGAAGAAAAACATACACAACTGAGATAACATCATTCAGATATGCGTCATGTAATGTACAATGTATCAGCCTTTATAGTAATGAAACTCTATTTTTATTTTTACCGATTACATGATATTTTATTTTTTTCTGAACATGTAGACAAAGCATACTTTGAAAGTAAAACGCACACATAATTGACATATTTTCATTCAACATTACCTAATTTATTTTTATCATTTACTAATTTAAAAAGTAAGATATTCTGCTAGTTAGACATATAAATATATTAAACATGACATACACGTACAAGAGGTGTTCAACTTATAACGTAACACTTTCATTTTGTACTTAAATCAAATAGCTTGACATTCTCCCCGAATATGTTCATTTTAATGTATATCATTATGACATGAACTATTATTTGCTTCCGAATTTTGCTGCATCCATATTTATGAAAAGGGATAGAGAATATGGTGTTTTGAAGTAAACAACTTCGATTATAAATTTAACTGCAATTATACAAATTGAGAAAAATGCTTTTAAATTGTCGTTTAAGGTTATAATAGATTAATATATGAATTCTGATTTTAAAATGTGGATTTTTTTTCTATTTGTCGGTTTTCACGATTTCAGCGAAATGAACATGACATTTGACTTTGAAAATGATTGCATTACTTATTTTATTATAAATGTATATATACATACACACATATATATATATAGAGAGAATATACATACATACATACATACATATATATATATATATATATATATTATTTTCTTATAAATGTATATATACATACACACACACATAATTATATATATATATAAAGGGTGAGAAAATACATCTACAAAATACCTTACAAAAAGCATTGGACGCCCGAGGGGATACGAAAATGTTGATAATAAATTAATAGATGGGTAAACAAACATTTATGCAGTGCTACAGTTTATAAAAACCCAAGCGCTTTCGGCTTACGCCTTCATCCGGGGTACACAAACACGAAAATAACAAATACGAAACAAAAAAACACTAAAAAAAACACAGCAGTTTAAATAAAACTCTTTAAAAAACAACTTATCGTTTGGCAGTGTTGCAGACACATTTTTTTTTTTTTTAAAGAAATTTATTTAAACTGCCGTATATTTTAGTGTTTTTTGTTTCATATTTGTTATTTTCGTGTTTGTGTATCAACACAATATTTCTTCCGACATAGTCCATCTATAAATCTGTAAATAACGGACAGCGTTAAAACAATTAGTATACAAAATTGATACCAAATTGGCAAAACGTTGTTCGAAATTTGAAAAATGAAAAACCTAAATACTATCACAAGAGAGAACATGGATTGATTAGAAAAAAGCAAAGTGGCTGTTTCGAAGTTTAGTTGGGTCCCACATTAGGGTCACTTCTCTGTCGCCTTTGCATTATTATTACTTCTTTGGAGTCGAAGATTTCGGCTTCTGAGTTCATACAATCGACATACACTTGAAGCGCTTTTTCCTTTTCAATCGGGCCATTGTTGAATATTTCTTCCATTTTCAAATGATCTCTATGGTTTGGATTTAAGTTAAGCTTGCACCATCTCGAATACACGCCGAGTTGTTCCTGCAATAAAAGTGGCATCGTAACAAAAATATAATAAATTCAGGAGATGTCGATAATATTTGAAATACACGTCAAAAATGAAAAAAAATTGTCCTATAGAAAGCACATCACCCAAACGAAATAGCACCGTAGATCCGCACTGTACCATAAACAAAGAGCAAATTAACTATACAATGAAACGGACAATGTACAACACAGAGAGTGGTCAAGTTTCAACTTTAAGTATGACTTTTGTACACTTTGCACAACTCTACCACACAATCTCATTAAAAAAAGGTATTGTTCTTATACAAAAGATTTTTCTTCGAAAAAAAAGCTACATTTTTTACCTGTAACACTAACAAAGCGTACTTCACTATCGGCAGTTTAAACAATAACGCGAAGTGTTCTGAATCATTTATAATCCTATTTGATGATAGGTATGGAATACTGTTTGAAGACAAATTGTTGGTATGTCTTATGTGTACTAACTTTATATCGAATTGTCGCAGTTTTCTTTTTGTATTGCTATGAAAGAGAATTGATGCTGAGTATTACATTAGAAACTCAAGCAGATGTGATCCAAGTAGATATAAAAATCGAAGAGGAAAAGTAACATTCAAGGACGACACTCAACCACAAATACACAGAGAAACAAAGAACAACGTTAAAGATGAATTAAAGGCAAAATAAAACATCACAAACACAACCGCCTTGGAAAGGTCAATGGCAAACAAAAGTCCACTGGGGCTTAAACTAGCCTTAAATAACACCACCTGGATGATATATTATTCGTTAACAACCTTTTAGTTTCTACTATGGTAAATAATATATATTATGACAGTACATGTATATACCCTAAATAATTTCAAAATAACAAAAACTAATATGCAGTCTCTTCATTTTTCGGTTTGAATCTCAGTTGAAAGTGGAAAAATAAATAAGCAACATTTATGACATTAGAGATTGATTTAAGTTCGATATCATTCATTTTCCCTTTGAAGGGGATGTTCCCAGAGCAACATCTTCTGGGGGTATATGTTTCTCATCTGATTCGTTTTCTACATCTTGTAGTCGGGTTGTGATCTTTAATATTCTAACCTGTGTATAACTAATAAGCTACTGAATCAGGGCTACTGCAAACTTCTTAAAACCTTTGGAAACTGTTATTATTGTAAACCCGATTAGATTTTAAACTATAAAAGTTATATAAGAACTCTTTTGCGACAAGTACTATCAGAACCACTTCTATGGTGACGTGATTTAGCAACTTCATAAGATCCTTGGTCATGATCACTTTCATACAATCTTTATTAAAATTGTTAATATGTTAAAAAAAGAGGATGATGCACACTAAAACCTGGTTTAAACTACCCTACGGTCATTTTCTGTCACTGACATTTCCAAGGCGGTAGCCATATTATCAACCCATTTATGCGTGTGATGGCATTTACCTTGTATTGTATTTATCCTTATAATTGTTGTGTTTTTGATGTGGTTTGTTACTTGACTGTTGTCCTTAAATGCAACATTTCCTGTTCGAATTTCATTAATTCTTTCAATTTCATTTTAAATAGCACACTGTCTCAAAGGTGAGCACAGAGATTTAATTTTTTCAACTGTAGCACTGATAAATTAACAAACGAATATTTTCAAACAACTGCCTACTACGCGTATCGAGGACACGTCCTTCTGACTGGAAGTTAGGGCTCTAGCACTGATCTATATACACGTGACTACACTGGCATAAATAACATATTTTGTATATCCTGCGATGTTTTTGTCTAAGACTTTAGCAATGATTATTTAAAATTAATACATCATTGATAGTAACGGAAAAGCAAACGCATAAAGAGCAAAATGCCGTTGGTTCGAAAACTCGTTGATATAACTTAAAGGTGTTGCGACAAATATTCGAAGCTGGTTAGAGTTGAACGTGCTTTACGTTGACCGCTTATAACGTTTGCAGTATATTTTTGTAAAGTAGGTTATATATAGAAAACATACCGATGTTTCAACGTTGATTTGTTGACCCAGCCAAGGAAACAGCCGCCAGCCTGCTGTTAAAGCGACGAGCATATATATAGCGTCATACTCCGTTGCAACTTTATCTAGAACATCACAGTAGTCTTGAACCTCCTTACTGACTATTACGCCAGATACATCGGACATGCCCCATTCGTTAAGCAATTTTTTGTAGTATCTGAAACGGGGTGTATACAGTTTAGTATTAAACCACGAAATATTACCTAGTCTAATGCATAAGAACAGCATACAGTGGGACGCTTCCTTATACTACTTGATCTTCAACCTTCCTGTTTGGTCGTAGGAACATTTGTATGCTTAATGTAATGCGATAATTGCCGTAGAGGCCGCAGAAAACAAAACATCAACTAAATATTTCTTTTTAAAATGCAGACATCACAACTACTATGATTAATCACAAGATATAATTTACTCGTCACTATCCACGAATGATCAGCAGGGAATGATAGTTTATCTTAAGTCTCATATTTCCAACAAGGACGATTTAGTAATAGAGACTGAAAGGGATGGTAATTATCCCAAGTTATTCTTCTCATTGTCGTTGGAAACATCTATGCTCAACTTTTGACTATCCATTTTAACTGTACTGACATGTGACTGGGACACATTTACAAAAACGTCCAGCACTCGCTATTGGTACTAGTAAGCTAATGCAACCATTTTTTTCTGTTTTCAGACTGTTTGTTTTGTCTACAAACAATAGTCAAGCCACTAAATGACTTGCAAATAATCCCCTTTCAACATAACCGAATCTAGTCATCTATCAAATATGGACTTTCCTCGAAAATAAATGTCATCAAAATTGTATCAAACAACGTTGAATTAACAAACTTTAACGATTACATGTTATTTAACTATATCTTACATTAACGTTGTAAAATCCTTGCATTTCAAAACTAATTCCTCGTTTATCATCAATAAATAAGTCAAACCCAATAAATAAGAAAATCAATGAATAAGAAAAAATAATCGTTTTGTGTATGTTTATAAACGTTAAACAAAGAGGATCTGTATCGACGGTATTAAACTCTACTCTACTATCCCGGGATTCCGAAGTGATAATGGAATATCATTGTAATACAAACTGATATTGACATGTACCTTCTATACATGCATGTTTGTCAAAAATGTTGATAATGTATAAACCACTCTTACTACTGCTGACAACATGTAATTAAAGACATGACGAAATAAGTCGCATTCTTAAAATTGTAATATGAAAACCGTACGTCGTTGCGATTTAACGTGCTCCAAAAATGTGAGTTTATCAATTTATGTAATTTTGGGATTGTTATGTTATTATATGCATGATGTTTCTTACTTTTCCATGAACTTTGCTTTCTGTTCTAAACACTCTCTCACTGTCTTGTCCTCGGCTCTGGCTGCAGCCTTTTTCAGCGCAGTATAAACGCCTCTACAATAAACGATGTCCTGGATAAGGAATGTCCCTGTAAATGATATTCACAAGACTTTTAGTCAAAATGCAAAATGTGTGGTGTGAAAATGGACGTTACGTATTCTTTCTGCGTCGATCATTGTCCGTGTTTAGATAAATCTTGAACTGATCATATTGAACTGCTTTAACAGGGAGCTTCTGTCCTTATAGTGATATAAATTTAATGGTGAAACCAAATTTTCAACTTTAAGTTAGGGTGACCTTGCGCATAACTGGCTTTACTCAAAATATATTTTACATTTTCTTCCTTAAGCCCATCTCTATGAGCTATGCACGATTATAAATGAAAGGATTATAAATGGAAGTGGATAGCCACAGCCACTGTGGAAGGCTACCACATTTTAACTGTTAGTAAGGGAATTGCTTAATTGTCCCCAAATGTAAATGTTCCACTTTATAAGGTGTTCCGTTAGGGCCATCTTACCATCGCGCATCGACCTTTATAAGTCGATGCGCGAAGGTACGATGGCGATGGCACGATGATACGATGGCGATGGTACGATGACGCGATGGTACGATGGCGATGGTACGATGGTACGATGGCGATGATACGATGGTCCATCAAGTCATCGCCATCGTACCATCGCACCATCGTCATCGTACCATCGTACCATCGCGCATCGACTTTAAACGCGATGGTACGATGGTACGATGGTACAATGGCCCATCGTACCATCGCGCATCGACCTTTTACGAGTCGATGCGCGATGGTATGATGGTACGATGGCGATGGTACGATGGTACGATGGCGATGACGCGATGGACCATCGTACTATCGCCATCGTACTATCGTATCATCGCCATCGTACCATCGTGCCATCGCACCATCGAAGTCGATGTGCGATGTTGCATCGCCCCGTGCTCCATCGTACCATCGCTCCATCGCCTTCCGTTTAGACCTGCGCACATCAAAACAGAACAAAAATGGAGTACATCATACACTCAAGTGATATGAAAACGCAACACGGGAATTTCCGCTATATATTGTATATACTGCACACTTAATTGCACATAATATTCCAAAGAAATCCCAAGATGTTTTTTAAAAAGAAAGTTGCAGTTAACTAGAGAAAGGACACAACTGTGATGTTGTAGACGTTTTAATCACACTACACTTTGTAACAAGAACTTCATAAATGTTGAAGTAGCTCTTTGAAAATTTGAGCTAGTTCAGTACTGTATTTAACGTAAATAGTTTGCAAAATGTTGCATCCTAAGTTTGCTCACATGATTGAGCCAAACGCGTACTCTGTGAATAATGAAACATTGAATGAATACTATTTGCTGTATTATTTGTTGTTTTAGTATTTTTTCCAAAAGGAAAGGTCTTACGTAGCCATGTACCATTCGATTAAAAGCAGCATATTGTACATACAATATATAGCGGAAATTCCCGTGTTGCGTTTTCATATCACTTGAGTGTAGATGGTTAAGATTTGACAATACCTTTTGGAAATGTTTCTTACCGAGAAATTCACGGTTTACTGAGCCTAAATGAAGGGATAGATTTAAGAAAAGTATTGTCGAATCTTTGCATCCATGATGTACGGTAATGATGTCCTTCATTTTTGTTTTGCTTTGATGTGCGCATGTCTTAACGGAAGGCGATGGAGCGATGGTACGATGGAATAGGGAGCGATGCAACATCGCACATTGATTGCGATGGTGCGATGGCACGATGGTACGATGGCGATGACACGATGGTACGATGGCGATGGTACGATGGTCAATCGCGTCATCTTCATCGTACCATCGCCATTGTACCATCGTACCATCGCGCATCGACTTGTAAAAGGTCGATGCGCGATGGTACGATGGCCATTGTTCCATCGTACCATCGTACCATCGCGTTTAAAGTCGATGCGCGATGGTACGATGATACGATGTCGATGGTGCAATGGTACGATGACGCGATGGACCATCGCATAATGTCCTCGTAAGTGAAGTAGTTAACACAATGTAGAAAATATCACTCAATTTTGTTCAATTTTTCGATCCGTAGATCTTTACCAAGGAATGTTTTTTTTGATCTGCAACACATTAAACAATATATAGTCATTCTTAACTTATGTTTTCTTTAAAGCAGACATGACGTCGTAATACAACGGTACTTAACGCTAAACGACGTTAACGCTCCGAAACGTCGAGTAAGCATAACATGTTATCCTTCATATTACAGGCATCAGGAAGTGTTATTTGCGCTTAATTCAAACAGATTCCCGGAAAAGTCTTACTATCTTTGAACAATTTGTATAATCTTTCTAAGATATGAAACCTAGCTGTATTTTCTGTATGACAATGAACAGTGTTGCGGCGCAACTACGGTTTTGTTTCCAAATTGTACTTTAGTAATCTTATTAAGGAAATTTGATTGAACTTGATGAATTTAACCAAAAGAGTTTCGTAACTTAAATAAAACGATATTGTTTTTAATAACTCTGAATCGAAGGATGCATTCATCTTTCTAATTATATGTATATCTTATTGTAACATAACGATGTTAATCTCTATTCCATGCATGCCTTTGTCAAAAGTAAGGTAGAAAATTATTTCTAATAGTGAAACTTAGTATGTCTTAAACCAAACCTCTTTAATTCTACTTTTCTCTTCAAAATTACGCGCTTAGTGAAAATGAATATAGGTTAATACAGGAAAACATTTCCCTACTTTTTAACCAAAAATACTCACTGAAGACATGCAAAGTTAAGTAGAAGTTATTAGTGATGATTTATTTTCAGATACATCCAGATGTTTTATATTGATTCAGATTCATGTTGATCCGACTTGTTATATTCATCACGTATATACATAGCTAAGTGTGAGTTTGTAATAAATACTAATATGCACTGATATTAGATAGTTATAAAACATGCATTACACATGTACCATGCAAGTTTAAAAGGCAACATACATACCAAAACGCATAGGATCGAGAGTGCCGTCTCTCATTCCTTGAACGATATAAGAGTTCAGCACCAGATTGCGTTGCACGATAGTTTCATCCCATAAAATTTCAGAGAGCGCCTTAGGTCGGTCCATTTTCTTTTCTGTATGATAATGTATAATTATAATACTTCATTATGTACTATACAGTAGAAATTACTACATGAATATATAAATCTCCAATATGAGCCTCTTAAGATTTCTTAAAGGTAACATATATTAAACTACAATCTTTGAAAGAGAACCAGACATGTTCAATTGCATTCATCCTAGAACTGGAAATGAGAAATACGAAGGATAATTAAGAAAAGGTCTTACATTTGTGATGCATTGACTTCTTAGTCTTTATGCATGATTATGTTTATCATTCTCTGAAACATAAGGTAACTATGGTATTAACTGGTACAGTCCTATTCCAACTATTCGTGTGTGTGGTGTTCGTATATACAAAATAAAATACATGCTGACCCCATAGTACTGTAATGACTCTCCTTTAGGCAAGACGATTCGTACGTCAAATCATAAAACCCTTGCCATATCGTATGTGCAAGCATGACATGAATGTCTATACAATTCGGCTGTTTTCTGGATTGAATGATCATTTGACTTTTACCTCTGACCCCAGGGTTCAATTCCATGATGTGAAGCCTTCGTTGTCTACATGTCCTATGCAACTACTGTTGTAAATATGAACACCCTCTTTCAACTTGTGTAGGAGCAGTTTATGATACGAGGAAATATTAAAATTCATGATGATCAATCACTCTGTCAAATATGAACACTCTCTGCCAACTGATGTAGGAATGCAGGTTTTATAGTAAACAAAGGTTTTGAAGCGATTGCCTTTTTTTTACTACAACATTGTGGGCGAAAACTTTGGACCTTTAGTAAAAAATCAATACAAACTGGTATAATTTTAAAGTAGACAGCTGTATTTTTTAAAAATATGTTTGTTTTGATATTAAATATAAATGACCTTATTTCAATTTCGATCAATTTTATTGTAGGAATATTAGTTCAAATACAATTTTGAGTCAAACTTTCAAACGATAACTAAAAGCTGAAGTTCATTTTGAAAACATCATACTATGGTATTTGATGAAGAATACCTTTTTATTAATTTGTTTCAAAGTATTTGGTTTACGATAAGTTCAAGTTTCATAGTCATGTCTTTAACCGTGTCACAAAATTAAGCGTGAAAACTTTCATTTTCGGGAAAATTCGCTGAGAACTGGATTCTTTTTCGGGGTGTAGGGCGGTGGGAAGTATCTGTATTGAAGTCGATATATACACTTTTACACAAAATTCCTGTTATTGAGTCTTATTGAACTACTTTTCCAATTTTAAAAATAGTTATGAGATAAGTACTTTGTTTCAACAATTAGTTTGTAAAATATTTATTTTTGGTTTAAATTCTTATATTGTTATTGAGAGTTACCCTCGCTTTATATGATAACATGAAATGTGCTGCTAAAAACAAAAAAATGAATCGAAGTCCGCTTAAAGATATAAACTGCTTAACAATGGTAGGAAATAACATGGAGAAACCCCCCATATTTGACTCATTTATTGCAGATGTTCCTCTATAATAAATGAAACCTGGTTCATACTAAATTACCTCCTTTTATTTGAATATCATTTGAATTTCAAGTAACTGTAATTCAGCATTAAATTCCGAAATATCTTTTGCAGTAAAATTAGTAAAATGCCTCCGCATCTAAAATCTATAAAACCTCCAAGTTGAGTACTGATACCCCTATATTGAGTATTGAATTTATAACCCCTCCCCATTGAGTACTCATATCTTTTCACATTTATTATCGAAACCCTTTCCACATTGAGTATCTATAATACCTATCCATTGAGTATTGATGCAAGTACCTCTCCACATTGAGTATTGAAGGGTATCAATACTCAATGGAGAGATTTTATAGGTACTCAATGTCAATATCTAACGGGGATTTATCAATACTCAGTGGGTAGGGATATCAAGCCTCAATAGCGTGGAGTATCAATACTCAGTGTGGTGGGTGTATCAATACTCAGTGTGTAGGGATATCAAACCTCAATAGCGTGGAGTATCAATACTCAATGTGGTGGGTGTATCAATACTCACTGGGTAGGGGTATCAAACTTCAATAGCGTGGAGTATCAATACTCAATGTGGTGGGTGTATCAATACTCAGTGGGTAGGGATATCAAACCTCAATAGCGTGGAGTATTCATACTCAATGTGGTGGGTGTATCAATACTCAGTGGGTAGGGATATCAAACCTCAATAGCGTGGAGTATCAATACTCAATGTGGTGGGTGTATCAATACTCAGTGGGTAGGGTATCAAACCTCAATAGCGTGGAGTATCAATACTCAATGTGGTGGGTGTATTAATACTCAGTGGGTAGGGGTATCAAACCTCAATAGCGTGGGGTATCAATACTCAATGTGGTGGGTGTATCAATACTCAGTGGGTAGGGGTATCAAACCTCAATAGCGTGGAGTATCAATACTCAATGTGGTGGGTGTATCAATACTCAGTGCGTAGGGATATCAAACCTCAATAGCGTGGGGTATCAATACTCAAGGTGGTGGGTGTATCAATACTCAGTGGGTAGGGATATCAAACCTCAATAGCGTGGGGTATCAATACTCAATGTGGTAGGTGTATCAATACTCAGTGGGTAGGGATATCAAACCTCAATAGCGTGGAGTATCAATACTCAATGTGGTGGGTGTATCAATACTCAGTGGGTAGGGATATCAAACCTCAATAGCGTGGAGTATCAATACTCAATGTGGTTGGTGTATCAATACTCAGTGGGTAGGGATATCAAACCTCAATAGCGTGGAGTATCAATACTCAATGTGGTGGGTGTATCAATACTCAGTGGGTAGGGATATCAAACCTCAATAGCGTGGAGTATCAATACTCAATGTGGTGGGTGTATCAATACTCAGTGGGTAGGGATATCAAACCTCAATAGCGTGGGGTATCAATACTCAATGTGGTGGGTGTATCAATACTCAGTGGGTAGGGGTATCAAACCTCAATAGCGTGGAGTATCAATACTCAATGTGGTGGGTGTATCAATACTCAGTGGGTAGGGATATCAAACCTCAATAGCGTGGGGTATCAATACTCAATGTGGTGGGTGTATCAATACTCAGTGGGTAGGGGTATCAAATCTCAATAGCGTGGGGTATCAATACTCAATGTGGTGGGTGTATCAATACTCAGTGGGTAGGGATATCAAACCTCAATAGCATGGAGTATCAATACTCAATGTGGTGGGTGTATCAATACTCAGTGGGTAGAGATATCAAACCTCAATAGCGTAGGGTATCAATACTCAATGTGGTGGGTATATCAATGCTCAGTGGGTAGGGATATCAAACCTCAATAGCGTGGAGTATCAATACTCAATGTGGTGGGTGTATCAATACTCAGTGGGTAGGGATATCAAACCTCATTAGCGTGGGGTATCAATACTCAATGTGGTGGGTGTATCAATACTCAGTGGGTAGGGTATCAAGCCTCAATAGCGTGGGGTATCAATAATCAATGTGGTGGGTGTATCAATACTCAGTTGGTAGGGATATCCAACCTCAATAGCGTGGGGTATCAATACTCAATGTGGTGGGTGTATCAATACTCAGTGGGTAGGGGTATCAAACCTCAATAGCGTGGGGTATCAATACTCAATAGTGACGTGTATCAGGACTTAATTGGGACGGGTTATCAAAACTCAATGCATAGGGAGTATCGCTACTCATCGCTACTGAATGTGTAGTTAGTCTAAATACTTAATATCGAGGACGTATCAATACTCAATGGGTAGGGTGTATCAAAACTCATTCAGGAGGGGGTATCAATACTTAATCGGGAGTGGGTATCAATACTCAAGGATGAAGGGGTATCAGTACTCAATCGGGAGTGGGTATCAAAACTCAGTCAGGAGTGGGTATCAATACAGCCAGGGGTTCAGTAAAACTAGTCCGGATAGAGTTTGTGTATAAGGGGCCATAACTCTTGGCAAAAATTATTCAACCGGAACACGGCGATGATATGCGCAACTAGGCTTGGGACTGATCATCCATGCCAAGTTTCATTGAAATCCAACCAGGGGTTCAGGATAACTAGTCTGTACATGGTTGGTTATTATACCTTTAAAGTGTCCTGCCAGTGTATCCGGACAAAGTTTGTGTACTAAAACCTTTAAAGGGACATAACTCTACCAAATGCATTCAACCGGAACACGGTGACGACATACACAACTAGGTTTGATACTGATCATCCCTGCAAAGTTTCGTTGCAATCCGGCGAAACAAAGGCCCTATGTCTTAACGAGGCAAAATACAGAATTTTTAACTAAATCCAGGGCCATTACTCCGGTGTTATTAATCCGTTTTGACTGATTTTCGAACTTATCCAAGTTTTTATTGATATTAACAATCTGGTAATGCTTGGTAAATATCGAATGAAATATGAAGGCCCTATCATCGTAACGAGGCAAAATACAGCATTTTTAACTGAATCAAGGGGCTTGACTCCAGTGTTACTTATCCGATCTGGCTGGTTGTCGAACTTATCCCAGCTTTTATCGATATTAACAAGCTGTGCAAGTTTGGTAAATAATAAATAAATAAATAAATAATAATAAATGAAGGTACTTAGCGCTTTATATTCTAAAAGTTTGGTGCAGTTTTACTCAAAGTTGTTTTGTTTTTTATGTGAAATAAACTGGTCCATAAAATAGTCCATTTATCCAGCGAGTGCAGACGAGACATCATTTCTGAATAAAATAAGCCATGTTATCACATCATCCAAAATTCGAAGTACACAATTGTTAAAAAAAGAAGATACTCTTTCAATGGCATGTACTTTCTAAATAATCTCAATGCTGTAGTATAGTCAGGCACTGACGGGTTTTAATTGTCAAACTATTATAAATGGCAACTATATTTTTGGGTGTATTAAACACAACTGAGTGACTGTTGTGAATAGAAACATGGCAAAACAAGAGTAATTTATTATTATATTCGAATAAAAACAGCACAAAGAGTGGTCATAAGGCAGAAAATGGCATTTTTCAGCAAAACAAGGGCCATAACTCTGGTGTTACTAATCCGATCTGATTTTCGAACTTGTCCGAGCTTTCATTGATATTAATAATATATGCATGTATGTAGTCAAGTAGTAAATGAAGGTGCTAGAGTGTTCACAAGGCAGACAATGGCATTTTTTAGAAAAACAACGGCGATAACTCTGGTGTTTCTGATTTGATCTGGCTGTTTTTCAAACTTTCCGAGCTTTTATTAATATTAACAATCTGTGCAAGTTTGGTAAAGTTCAAATAATAAATGAAGGTGCTAGAGTGTTCACAAGGCAGAAAATGGCATTTTTTAGAAAAACAAGGGCGATAACTCTGGTGTTTCTGATTTGATCTGGCTGGTTTTCAAACTTTCCGAGCTTTTATTATTATTAACAATCTGTGCAAGTTTGGTAAAGTTCAAATAATAAAAGAAGGTGCTAGAATGTTCACCAGGCAGAAAATGGCATTTTCCAAAAAAAAAGCCCATAACTCTGGTGTTATTGATCTGATCTGGCTGGTTTTAAACTTGTTCAAGCTTTATTGATATTAACCATCTAGGCAAGTTTGGTAAAGATAAAACACAAATAATAAATGAAAGTGTTAGTGTGTTGTTCACAAGGCAAACTATGGCATTTTTCAGCAAATCAAGGGCCATAGCTCCAGTAATACTGATTTGACTGGTTTTCAAACTTTTCTGAGCTTTTATCAATATTAATAATCTATATCAGTTTGGTAAAGATCAAATAATAAATGAAGGTGCTAGAGTGTTCACAAGGCAAAATATGGCATTATTTTCAGCAAATCAAGGGCCGTAACTCTAGTGAACCTAATCCAATCTGGCTGGTTTTCTAACCTGTCTGATCTTTCATTGATATAAAGACCCTGGCAACGTTTGGTAAATATCCGATTAATAATGAAGGTTATAAGTGTTCACAAGGCAAAGGGTAACGCACGACGACGTACGACGACGACGGACGACTCGACATCCCATAAGCTCTGCTGGCCTTCGGGAGTCTAAATGCATGTCTTGATGGGTTGAGTATTTGTGTATTTGTATCAATTCATTACAAAATCCCTGCACACATGAGCGTTATGGCGAGAGAACACAAACTACCGTATTAAAAGTATATGACCTGTATGACCTTCACCTTGAAAATACAGACCCGGGTGTTGGGTTCTGCACGTCATCACGATGAGATGGGGAATCGAGATGGGATGATGTTTACTTGTACAAATTTATTTCCATGCATGAAAATGTTATGGTGCGGACACGAAATGGATATTATGATATGCATACAGAAGTATATGATCTTTAAGATGACCTTTATGATCTTAACCTTGATGATACAGATCCGGGTGTTGGGTTCAGCACGACGTCTTGATGAGATGAGTATATTTGCTAAAATACACAAAATCCGTCCATGCATGTGAGAATTATACAACGGACTCGAAAAGTGTAACGGACGGACGGACGAAGGTACGGACAACGCCAAAAATATATCTATCCCTCCGACTTCGCCGGGGGATAAAAAAAGTAAAACTCGGTATCGGAGTAATTCATTGACATTTATGTTCATTACGAATCGTCGATTTAGCGTGACTATGATTACTCAAGATTATGCAAAACGAATGGCTCCGGTACGACATGTCTAACTCTGGGATATAGCAAACCGTGAAAAGTTACTTCCTTGAACCATTCATATATTAACTGATACCTAAAGGTTTATTTTTTATTTTATTTTTGTTTAAGTAAAACACATTATATTTGCTATCGGTCAATATTTGTCAGGGGTCATATTTCTGCCTGTGAAGAGTTGTAATATTACTTGCTTTCTCGAAAGAATCATTCCACGACAGAACAAATTATGACCGGGGTGTCATTCTCGCACATAGAATTTTGACCAGGATCATTTTACTACAAAGCAAAATGACCGAAAGGTCATTTTTTATGGGGGTCGATTTTTTTCCTTACACCGGCATCGGAGGCGAACTGACAATCGAACTTTGTTTTAGTTTCTTTGGTGTCTCCGAATTGTTTTTATCCATCAAGTTTTTACCTGGTGGCAAATTTATTGTGTTTGTTTTTGTTTATTTTATTTTTCAACTTTCATTGATTGTCTACACTTATTGCCTCGAGACGCAAATGGGGCGAACTTTGTGTTTCTATTTTGTCGGTAGATTCTTCTGTTTCTTGCATTTATAAAGTCGTTCCTTATGTCAAAATCACTATTGGGTTAAGACTCTGTGGGCAATCGCCTCCTTGTGACATGATTATTATCAATTTAGGCATTTGACATCGTTCAGGGAGTCTTTGAATGTGTGTCTTGGATCTAGACATTTGGAACACGTTTGATCCTTTTGTGTATTGAACAGACCTGAATACGATATGATGGTCTTACATTTAATAGTGTTATCATCAACCGATAGGGGTATGTAATTTATTCGTACGCTCGGTGTCAACTCGTTATCAAAGATACAGACGGCCTATTTGTAAAACTCACATGGTTTTGCTCCGCAGAGGGAAACCGTTAGCCACCAATAACTACTGAAAGAAGACCGTTGGAAGAAACAAACTCAAACAAGAGAAAAACGTAGCATATTCGGTTTTACTGAGTCTGTTCATGAGAAATAATACAATTTGTAACACCTCTCAGGCCCCTTAACACGGGCGTATGAAGTATTCTATTTTAAAATCACAAAGATTGGGCTTAGCGAATCCCAAAGGACCAGTAAGACATGCGTTGAGTCTATAATAATGTCTAACGCTTGATATAGCTCCGCATGTTTTATTTCTTGGGATGACAATTGGATAATAGTGAAGTTTGGTGCTCCCTACAATCTGGTTTAAACCTCGAGTGGAATTATTTGCCACTTAACGTTCCATGGCTGTATCCATATTGACAACGCCTTTATATTTGTGGCGTCTTATAACTTGCCTTTTTATTTATCCTTATAAGTGTTATTTGTGTTGATGCGTGTTTTGGGTTACTGTTGTCCTTGAATGCTACATTTCATATTCTTCTTTTATGTCTGCTTTTAGTCACTTTGGGTTTGTTTCTATGCATGCAAAGGTTTTGAACGCCAAATGCGAACAATGTATTGTTTGCAATTTGAATACATGCAAAGGCGTTTATTATATAATAATACGATGTATAAACGTTAAATAAATCCTATCCACGACAACTCGAAACTGACAAAGGGGACCAACAGTAAACTAGTATTTCCTGCTTTCTGCTTTTCTACCATTTTTATTTCAATACCAGACGTTATTGATAATTCAAAGTTGTATTTTGTTAAGAAAATAACGCAAATGCATGCCAATCCTAACTTGGTTTGGGACCCAAATATATTCATATTAATATTCACATTAAATAATGAAAACGTATGCCATATTTTTGATCAGACCTAGGGAAACAGATTTAAAAAAGCGGCACGCTTACTTCTGAATACCATTCACAATATATTTTATATTCTTTATAAATGTTTCGAATAATATGTATGTATATATCTGTGAATAAAATATGTTTAAATCAATACAAAATGGTCAATTGCGTTCATATGTATTTGCCGCAAACATGACATTGTCAAATCAAGAATTTTACTTCTATATTTAATAATTTGAAATGTAATACATTGTTAAATGACAAATCACATGTTATTAAGTTATTATGTAACATCGGCCTATATCAATTTCTTAAATAGCTATTGTATTTGCCCCTTTTTGTGTACAAGAAAATATGAAACCTTCGAATAAAGCGTAAACGATACCACTATTGACAGTAGCTGTTATTAATTCCGAACCACGGACTAGCTATTTATTTCAATCAATAAATAATTATCTTCTGTTCATTGTTTTAGCATGGCCACGAAGTACGTATGCAAAAGAATACCTCTACAAATTATTATACTTTGTTATAATAAACTTGTCTTTGTTATGCAATTGTTAATGTTGTATAGAGATTATGGTCCTTCACGAGATGATAGGCGTGTGGATTTTTCACGAACGAATGGAGGCGAGTGAGTGGAAAAACAAAAAACCTATCATCGAGAGAAGGTTTTCCATATAATGGAACCAAGCAATTAAATAATATATTTATTTCATTTTAAAGCAGTCTTTGTATGATTATAACTGAAATGTTTCGCTTTTTTAACGTTATCGGTGAATGACGTCGACGTCAGCGACACTTTATTGACGTCATAACTCAGCGTCACAGTTATTTTTTATGTGTGTTTGGAGTTAGTTATTAATATTAAGCGATTATGAATATTCTTTTTTGACATAAAGTTATTTGTTATGACACACGGCAGTCTTAGTTGTTTACAATCTCATTAAAATCATATCCTAATTACGCTTTGATATTCTCCGCTATAGGATCTGACAACACTGCCTTGGAGGTCACATCAGTTCGACCTTTCATCTAATTAATATTCATGAGAAGATCAACTAAATTCAACCAATGAAATCGCGCGTGCACATGCACTTCAGATGATGAGTGAACTGAACAAACGAAATCCACAAAAAACACATAGATCTATATCCGAAAAAATTTATAAAGTCTTCGTATGTTATTGCTGTGGATTGCACGATGAATTCAAAGAAATGCACTAAATGGCATTTTTTACATCAAGAATACGAAGAAATTAAACATCCTTATTCGGAACAATATTTGAAAAATACATATTCTACCGGGATTATTATGACATTAGGTTTTCTAAATAGTTTATCTTAGTTCGCCTGACCCGCTTCGCTCAGTTGGTAACGACATGGACCATTGCGACGTTATATTATTACCCGCGAGTGAAGTTTTAGTGTGGATTCGACCCCACGAATCGGTACATCTGTTTTTTCGTACCGCTAATGAATTTCGTCAAACAATCTTGCTTGTTTTTTTTCCCAGTAAATATACAATAATGGTTGGTTTGTTATGTTTGTCAAGGTAAGTATTCTGTTTTTTATAAGCTAAAAGTTGCGGACATTGTCTCTTTCAATACCAAGCGTAGAATGCTTGGTATTGAAAGGTCAATCGTAAAGTCAATCTGACGTGACCTCCAATGCAGTGCTGTCAGACCCTCAGTAGAGTATCGTATCGTTGCGTGATAAATGGTCTGATTTTAATGAGATTGATTTTTTTTTTAAACTCGCGGTGTCCCGTTATTTTTTTCTACATTTGTTCAATAATTAATATTAATTATAAGAATAGTATAAAGCAAATTGTGTTTGCATATTATTAACTGTTGATAATATTGCTCCAAAAATATATTTAAACATATAGAAGAATAAGATGAAAAACATGAAAACTCAAAATGTTATTTAATTATATGCAAGCAGCTCAAATAATACAGTTACTGTATTAATAAATTGAGACGCTAAATTTACGTCTCGATTAAACTTCAAAACTGTGTGTGTGTCTTTTTTAAAATATTGATTATATGGAAATATGGTATGATATATTCTTCTTAGTACTAAATACAAGCAGCGAAACAAAATATTTAACTTTTCTTAAGATTTTGTCTTAATATTCAGTATAATTATTTAGAGTACCGGACTCTCAGAGTTCACATTACTCGTTCAATACTAAACAAATCGAGCTTAAAATAACTACCTAAGACATGTCATGCATTGTTATTTTGACATCAATAATATCGAAGAAATTCGGAATGTGCCCAGCTAATAAATAAAGGTTTATTCGCAAATGTATTATGAAGAATCATAAATATGTCGAAAATATAAGTTGATCACCAGGTTTTTATTCTCTCATTTTAGGTGATGAGTAGCACTTTCATCACTATTTTATGAACGTGTGAGAGGTGGTAGCATTGTTTCATTTGTTTTCTTTCATTAATTTCAGATTGTATAGAGGCGACGTCGAATATTCACAACCTCCGAACCCTAAATTGAAGGAAGTTATACTATAAACTAGGTTTAAATTAACTTATTTTATATTTAATTTAAAATATTTTATAAAAAAAATAGATGTTCAGAAATATCGTCACAATTACATGCTTCACTACACACGTCTCTCTCTGAAAAGAAATGTCAAACGTTCTAAACGAAAAAACATGTTTTACTAACCTGTACACGAGAAATGTCCAGAGCTGAATGTCTAGCTTTAGCAATCACGGCCCACGGAGAGATTGTAATGTAAATCAAATCCCTGATCGATAGTTACTAAGGACAACACCACTAATATTTACACCTGATGTGTCTTTTGGAATAGACTATTCATAGTAATATATTCATATGTATTTGTACCTACATGCATTCTTAGTCTGGATAGTTTCCAATTTATTTTTTTCAAACATAAACGACATTACGTTAAACGTATTTTTAAAGCGAGATTCGGCAGGTGGAAAACGAAACTAGATTAGATGTTTTTAAATGCTATAAGATTAGATGTTTTTAAATACTATTAGATTAGATGTTTTTAAATACTGTCAGTGTTTCGGGAAATACAATACAGCCACGTCAACTGATTATTAGTTTTTACATCTCGGTGGAAAGGTCCATTACATCCTTAGCCGAATGAAGTTATTCCGGGTGGAGTACAGTGCTTTGTGGGGTATAGAATCACTTGGGTTAAACGTCTCATTTTAAAATGAAAGGAAAATGTTTATTTAATTTCTGATTTAGATTTACCTTTTTAGTTGTATGATAGCAAAATTTCTAAAATTATTGTCCTGAGGCTGTGATTTTTTAATAGGCGTTTTTGCACTAATATTTACATAATTTCATTTTATCCTTAAAAGTGCCAAAATTCAACAAGTTACCTTAATTGATGATTGCATTTTGACTTTTGTCCCTAACATTTGTTAAAACAGCAAATATTTATTTCTGAGTTTATTGTGACAGTATGAATTTTTCGTTTCAAAAACGCACTTCATTCAGGTAGTATAGAATCATTTTTTCGGAGAGGTGTTTCACGTAGTGATATATTTTGCATGGAAATATGTCCCAAATAATTTTACCGTTGAATAAATGTATGCTTATATGATATATCTTCAAGCCTGGAAAGTTTTAAAATAATCTAAAATATATGAGCTGAGAAAATTGATTTTAAACAGGAACTGATTCTTTACTACCAATGATTCTATACACCCCAAAGCACTGTATACTTCAACTGTCCATCGCATCACGCGGGTGATCCGGGCTAATGCCGCCATGACAGAAGACAGTGAGGCTGCTGTACTCAATGAGGCAGTTAAGTCTAACTGAGAGTATGGCTGTGACGTTAGTTACCGGATGCTTGGCTGTCATGATCGAAGACTAGCTTACGTATTATTGTTCAGGGCGCTTGTTTCAGCCAACGTTTTTTTCTTCCGGCAATAACATGAATTATATATTATTAGAACTGAACGTTTTAGTGGTAAATACAACAATCTTAGTTTTGAAAATCGGTTGAGACATAACTATTTTACAGCCAGAGTGTTTTTTTTGGTGTAACTTTTTCCATGTAAATTCCTTGTCGTTGGGATAGCAGGAACATTAAGAAATCTCAAATAACTTCAGTTAGCCTGAATATTTTGCTATACAAATTTGATGAATAGTGAAGACAGGGTTTTCGACTTAGAAGTAGTCAATAAGGCCTAAAGTTTAGCACGTACTTTCAAAGTCAGAATATGCTTATTGTTAACCTTAACGGAGATGATAGCGACGTTGTTTCAAGTATTTGTGTACAATCAAATTTGCATTAAGGACTATTGGTCAGCCATCTTTGAAAACAAAATCCAAAATGGATGGGGTATGATTAATTGAAATTTTCATCCAAATGCATATTATAGGCATGATCATTGTCAATGATACAATAGATGACATTAATGCAACACTGTTGATGTGAACATAATATCAGAAACAATATTTATTTGGCAGAAATAGTTCCCTTTATATTCGAAATGTTTAGTGCAACTTTGCTCTAAGAGGTTTTGTTTTTATGTTAAATAAATGTGTCCATAGAATTGTCCATTTATCTAAAAATGGCACACGAGACATCATTCCTAAATTAAATACGGCATGTTATCAAATCATATAAATTTCAAAGTCAATCATTGTAAAAAAAACAAGCTATTCTTTCCATGGCATGTACTTTCAAAATAGTATGGTGGTACTGACGGGTTTTAACTGTCAAACTATTATAAATGGCAACTATATAGTTGGATGTATTAAGCGCAACTGAGTGACTGTTGTGAAAAGAAACGTGGCAACACAAGAGTAATTTATTATTATATTCCTATAAAAACAGCAAAAACTAAATAATAACATATGAATACGATCAAATTACCTGTTTATCCGAATGTTTCACCATACAGCATGTTTCAATTACAATTCACCTGCATGCTTTTCATGTGTATCATGTGCGTGTGTTGAAGGCACATGGCGTAGTGCGTGTGTTGAAGGCACATGGCGTATAAAGAAAATCTTCATTTTTAACAATGGTGTACTTCGAATTTTGGATGATGTGATAACATGGCTTACTTTATTTAGAAATGATGTCTCGTGTGCCATTTTTAGATAAATAGACAATTCTATGGACATTTATTTAACATAAAAAACAAAACATCTTAGAGTAAAATTGCACTAAACATTTCGAATATAAAGGGCACTATTTCTAACAAATAAATATTGTTTCTGATATTATGTTCACATCAATAGTGTTGTATTAATGTCATCTATTATATCGTTGACAATGTTCATGCCTATAATATGCATTTGGATGACAATTTCAATTAATCATACCCCATTCATCCATTTTGGATTTTTTTTTCAAGGATGGATGACCAATAGTCCTTAAATCAACTGATGTACCCAACCGTTAATAGAAACAACAGATTAGAAACGCACGCTTCGTTAAAAGGCAAAGTGACTTTTTAACTCGTGTGTTTACATAAACTATAAATAAACCATTTGGATCTGTACACGTCCTGTGTTGTGCTTAGCATCGGCGCAGCATGTAGGGGATACAGCGTAAGTAGTACACAAATATTTATTCGGCATAGCGTTTACAGTTGAATTTTATTCAGTTGATTTGTTAGCTTAATTCTCTAAGTTGTAACGATTCCGAGTGCTGCGTCAACTGTTTTAGGTTATGTTTTAATAAGCATATTCTGCCTTTAACAACCTCAAGTGAGTGCATTAATATCGTGACGGTTCAGCTGAAAGCTGATCCACGTTGAGTTATAGGGGTCATTTAACACAACTACTTGAAGCCCCATCTTCATTATGCTTTAAATATAATACATTTCAATGTAAACTATTTTATATTGTTTACATATTTCAAGTGTGCATTATATAAGTAATTACATATCAGAGCATTAACCTCAGAGAAATGTCAAACAGGGTTAGAAAACGTACAAATATAGCATATGTTTCCTTCTGTTTGAAAACGTTTTGAAAAATACTAGTTACTGTTAACAATAATGATTTAAACAGAAGAACATCTTATCATGGGTTAATATAATGGTTTTTAATAGCATGATTGTGACATTTAGTACAAAAGGGTGAATCAACGTATTGGGTGGTGTATTTTTTAAAACCTTCTAATATATATTTTAACTGCTGTCACAATAGGTTATGTTTCTATTAATGTTAAATTAACCCCTTTTTTCAAGTACGAAACTCAAGAACTTGCACAGTCTTTACCACAAGTACACATGCTCAAACTCTGTACAACATTTGGGGTATCCACGCTTTTCAATACATCCTGAAACGGGGTTATTGAGCCTGTTCATGAGATGGATATTATGCACCACCGTTAAGCACTATAGTAACAGCTATGAACAAGAAATGTAGATTTCATAGAACACAGTCTACCAAAAATACGCATTAAAACAAAATCATGTGAAATCACAAACACGAACGGATTGATGATAGGGCTACCGCCTGGAACGGTAAGTGGCAAACAGGTCGCTGGGAGTTTAAACCAGGTTTTAGTGTGAACCAAACCTCACGTTTAACCAACTGTCATCCCAAATAAACATTTATTACGCTACGATACTCTACACTTCTAATGATCTGACAACACTGCATTGGAGGTCAAGTCAGATTGACCTTACGATTAGCCAATCAGATTTCAGCCTACAAAATAGCTCGGTATAGACTGCTCCACTGCGTATGCCCGTTTCAATAAAACGCTTTGGAGCAGTCTACGCTCGGTATTGAAAGAGACAATGCCTGTGACTTTTAGCTTATAAAACACAAAATAATTGCGTTGACAAACATAACACACCAACGATTAATGAATATTTACTGAAAAAACACCAATACTGTTTGCCGGAATTCAATAGCGGTACAAAAAGAGATGTACCACTTCTTGGGGTTGAACTCACGCTAAAATTACTCTCGCGGGTAATACTAATAGAACATCGTAATAGTCCATATATATGCCAACTGTGCTAAGCAGGTCAGACGTACTAAGGCATACTGTTTAGAAAACCTCAAGTCGCAATAATCGCTGTAGAATTTGTATTTTACAGATATTGTTCCGATTTTTCAAAAAACATGACCGCGCCATGATTTTCTTCGTATTCTTGAGGAAAAACATGCCATTTAGTGCATTTCTTTAAATTTATCGTACAATCCACAGCAATAACACGTGAAGTCTTTTTTAGGACATAGATCTATGTGTTTTATTTGGATTTTCGTTTATTCAGTTCACTGTAACACCATCTGAAGTGCATATGAAATGCGCGATTTCATTGGATGAATTTAGTCGATCTTCTCATGAATAGTGATTAGATGAAAGGTAGATCTGACGTGACCTCCAAGTCAGTGTTGTCAGATCCTATAGCGGAGAGTATATTGATATGATTATAATAAGATTGACGGGACAGTGTAGATAAATAAATACCCGCCAGGTTATAATCTCTAAAATCCAGGCAGCATTGATATGCACCATAAGTATAACTCATAGATGATTATGTATATATGAATATAAAAACAAACAAAAGCCTAGAAAGCCACAATGCAAGAGCATAAATACGGTTAGTTCTCCCCTATGTAATACTCATTGGATGGCTCTATTGTTTCTTTCTCATAACTAAAAAAGAACATTATACAAAACAAATATTGCCATTTGATTTCATATGGCGCTAATATTTCTTTAAATGGCGTACACCAAGACTGACATTTGTTTAAAACTTTTCTAATATATTTTATCTGATAAAATAGCATAAATGTTCCATAAAACAACAAGTATAATTACACTCAGTATGTATAAAAATATTTTATAACTTATTTCCTAACTTGGGCTACTCACCGATTTAACTATTTTAAACGTGGCGGTAAACAATTGCAAGGCATTGCAACGTGAGCGTTATATGTTTATGTAAGGAAACTGCTAACATAACCATTAGCAGTTATATAGTTGAACCATTTACATTGGGCATTTGATAGCTTTATATATTTTTTAAACACATTTAGCCGCAAAGCCTGATGTACCCCGTTTACTGTGTTGAAAAATCACAATGTTAATGCGTTGATACTTTTGAGTTTTGTCGATTATAGACTAAAATCTTTTAATTGAAGTGAAGTGCAGTTAATTATTTGCATTGCCACTCTCTTTCGCTGTGATATTGGCCTTCTTGTTTATTATTAGTAAATTCGCCGCTACAATCGATATCTGGTATTTTTTGACTGGCACGCAATATACATCAGGTTGTGTCATATGTACGTGGGACACAATTTGAAACAACAGCTTATATATCGGCCATTTATAATTATGAAGTAATTAAGATGTATAATTTAGGATAATATCTAATACACATTTGTTACAATAAATGATCGCTATATTTGGATTAAAGGAGATTTATTCATTCTAGTTCAGTTAAAATGAATATACCTATGTACAGCTATTCAAGTTCAGTTAACATGAATATAACAGCTGATCCATTGGCCTAGTAAGCTTTACAAGAGCCCCGTTAGATTTTTCAAAACATTGGTTGATAGTTTGTTTTATTATTTGTTTTACTTAGATGTGTTTAAAGTTATATCAAAATCTGGTTGAACTGTTGAATAATTCAACGCGTCATTGTGAATTAGGGTTGTGAAATCACTGCAGGGAGCATTTTAAAGCTCGTTCTGTGTTGTCAGGAAAATTGCTTTTTTTTGTAAAATGGGATAAACGTTATAATTTTATCAATAACCTTTATTTTCACTTAATCATATCGCATTGCCCTTCAATAAACCTCTTTAACGTGTTGCACTTTAATTTCCAGTAAAACATTTACTCTTGTGGAGGAGCTAACACAAAAGGTGCTGTTAATTCGTTTGAGGAACTTGTTTTATTACATTTCTATGGATGAAAGATCGGGATTTCTCAGTGAAAGATTATTCGCAACTATTAATAACTAACTCGCGCACTTCTTTTTTTTTTTTCGTCTGCACAAGCGCGAGTTTTGACATTTGACGGCACTACTTTTTTATGTAAACAAAATCAGCGTCTTTCGCTACGGTAACCATGTCTGATTTACTGAGTAATGTCGACTGGGACGCGATAAACGAACTGCTTAAGAGTCCAGAGTATCAGGAATTTCCAACAACAAATGTCACTAAAATGACCACAAAACCAAATGGTATAAATATATAATATATATTTCATCGATTGATTTATAAAATAAAGTTTTAGTCAATTCAATGGTTAACAATCCTGTATGTCAGAAGTTCTGAGGTTCTCCTGCCCGAAACATCTTGCTTCTTATATGCATTATCTTGATTTCAGTGACCTGGAAAATAATAATGTTGTTTTAAAGAACAGATCAGACACTTTCAATGTGTTTTGGGTGGGGTGGTGGCAGGGGTGGCAGGTGTGGGTGTGTGGGGTGGGGTGGGGGGGGACGGTGGAGAGAGGAGTCTGGGGAAGGTCTGGGTGTTTTCAGTATAGTTGACAATGTAATAAAAAACCAGTAAATGCATGTATTGTTTTCACTTATTTATTACCAGTGTCTACAGTGTTTCATTATAAGTAAGCTGAAGAAATTCTTCATGCGATGAAAGGATTTGTTCAGCAGCCTTCAGTGAAGGTTGTTCCCTCAATTTATTTCAAATGAACGCAATTTTGGATAAAAGCTGATAAAAATAAAACAACGTATTAACCACCAACCCACATTTCTCTATAATTTTGAAATGAAAAAAAAGATGTCATCCCCAGCCCCACATTTTACTATTATTTTGACGACATTCTAATAACTATTTAATATCAATCTAATAAATTCATTATTTATTTGTAAAAGTCAGACTAACGGGATGGATTATAGTGAAATTCTTCACGAGATGGTAGACGTGATGTTCTTTTCACGAACGAACATATGCGAGTGAGTGGAAAGAACAACACGTCTACCATCGAAGTGAAGGATTTCCTATGGAAAGCCGCAGGTGACCCTGTGATTATAATTATTTTTTACTATATGTTTAACTGAATTATTATAATCACCACATTTCTACGATGTTGTACGTGTTATCACTATTATCAAAATCCATACATTTTTAGCTCTCTGAAAAAATGTATACATTCTGAAAATGTTAACATTTTCATTATAATCACCACATTGCTACGATTGTGTACGTGTTATCATTATTATCAAAATCCATACAATTTTAGCTCTCTGAAAAAATGTATACATTCTGAAAATGTTAACATTTTTATTATAATCACCACATTTCTACGATTTTGTACGTGTTATCATTATTATCAAAATCCATACAATTTTAGCTCTCTGAAAAAATGTATACATTCTGAAAATGTTAACATTTTTATTATAATCACCACATTTCTACGATTTTGTACGTGTTATCATTATTATCAAAATCCATACATTTTTAGCTGTCTGAAAAAAAGGTATACATTATTAAAATGTTAACATTCTGAAAAATGTTAACATTCTGAAAAAATGTATACATTCTGAAAATGTTAACATTCTGAAAATCGATACATGTTTAGCTGTGTGTGTTATAATTCTAAATCACGCGCGACAATTTATGTCCGGGAGACTTGGCAAAATGTTGTGCTCTGAATATGTATACATTCTGAAAATGTGTACATTTTTAACTGCGTCGATGAGGTTATTATTATTTTCAATCTGAATTCACCGGACGCGTGAACTGCAACTGTTAAGCGTCTCAGATGACAACGAATAGCTGTCAGCGGGTCACAAAGACGATCTCCCAAGCAGTCTGATGACACTGGC